>JAKSZP010000181.1:0-155212 GCA_022478985.1 Massospora cicadina
TTTGATATTTTAAATGGTTTTGTTAAGTGGTTAGTGGTCATTTTTTATACACTTTTCTTAAACTCACTGTCAATTCTGTCTGTCTGTAATCAAATCTTTTTTATTTAACCGAGGCAAGCTGACCAGGGGACAGGCATTACCAAAAGAAAGAAACGTCATGAAACCTGAACAGGGTCAATTCCATCAAAGAAAGTTTTTCCACCTCCAGATCAGGACTCAAATTTTTCTGGTTACGTCATGGGTAAGGTTTTCGTGTTATTAGACCTACTAACCGCCAATAGCTTCCTTTGACTGGCACCCCGATCGATATGCGAAGGGCGGGAATCGAACCCGCAACCTTCAGGTTGGTAGCCGTACGCCCTTGCCGACTCGCCTTCCACCCCCTGTAATCAAATCTTACAAGCTCTATTTTAGACACTTATCTACTTAATAAACACATTCATTGACTGACTGACTCCGAAACCTTCGAGTCTGATAAGGTCAATCTATTTGGATGAGTGGTGAGAATTGGTGAATCTTATCGAATCTGAAATTATCAAGCCTGATGGGTTCAATCTATTTGGGAGAGTGGGTGATAATTTACAAATATCTTTGAATAATTCACCAAATTGCTCATCTGAAGCTAATCAAGTCTAATAAGTTTAATCTATTGGGTGAGTTGGTGAGAATTGGCAAATAAGATTGAACTGAAACTATTGAGTATGATAGGTTAATTAATTTGGGTGAGTGGGTGAGAATTGGTGAATATTATCTAATAATCACCAAATTGCTCATCTGAAACTCAATAAAAATCAGTATCAAAGTAGCTTAAGTAGTAAGGATAATCAGCTCACTAGCCACGAGGACAACAGTGAGGCTGTTAGTCTGAGTGGCTCCAGATTAGCGTTGGCAAAGCCTATAGGCTATGTCAGTGTGAGCTTATCATCTGATAAACTTTAAATACAGTAGCGAAGCACGAGTATCTGGATGTTAGGCTTAAATAATTTTAAAAACCTGCCTAGTTTGGTTCCCCCAATTAATAAATACTTTTGACAAGTTAAGTAGAAGTTGATTTAGTAGTTTGGAAGAAATGTCACATAAGCAATGATTTGAATATACAGAGAGATGTTTTGGATAGCAGTTTGGTGTTATTTGATTGATTCAATAGGTTTCTTTTGTTTGGCAAAGTGGTTGACGGCTTTTGATCGAATCAATTGGACACAGTTTAGTTTTGAGGGGTGATTAGTTATTAGTTGATTTGATAAGTTCAGCTAGGTTTAGCTGAGTGGTTGGTGGTTTTTGGTTGATTTAATTGATCAATAAGATTTGGCTGAGCGGTTATTGTTTATTTATAGTATAAAATCTAAGTTAATAAATTTAAATATCTAAAAATTTCATAGTTACTGTAGCGAAGCACAGGTAACTCCGCTAGTTATAATATAGACATCTCTTCAAAGGCACAAGCTTATGGAGGCAGAAGTATAGTCATAAGTCCCAAAATTTGGTACTCAAGATGAGAGATAGAAGTAGGATATTCCAGTAAGCAAACATGTCGTTTGAGTTTGCCTTTGCTTATGGGGACATCATGTAAAATTAAAGGCACTCAGTACCCAATTAAAGAAAGGTAATTGTCTTTAAGACTAATTATTGCATCAAAATCAAAAAGAAATTTGGTTCCCAAGAGCAAGTCATAGCAATTGTTGTCCAACACTACTGCAGGGGCCAAAACAACCAACTTTCCATAGTGCACTGGAAGGGTGAATAAGCTTCTATAGACTTAGTGTATGAAGGACCAGCAGTTCCATAGTCTTGGAAATGTTTCAAGTCTAGCGCCACTTTGGTTTTTTTCATAAGTCTGTACAAGATCACATTTATGGGCGATCCCATCTCAATGATAGCCAAAACTTTCACCTTGAGCATTATGACTTCCATTTGGGTCACATCGGTGAAAAATGTGGGATTGAAAATACCAAGGGACTAAACGGTCTAATTTAATTAGAATAATCAACAGAAGCATAAGAAGAATTAGTATCTTTGTTGGCTAATTCATCAGGGATATCAAGTTTAACAGGAGCGGATATCATATAACAGTCTTTAGGAGTGCTAAAAGATTTTGATGGAGGCACAGGAGGTAGGTCAGAACAGGAAGCCTCATGCCCTATGCTGACTCCTCTTTTTACAATTCTTCAGCTTGTTTCTTCTAACATTGAGTTTCCATATGACCCACTAGACCGCAATAGTTGCAAGAATCCTTCTTGGGTTTAGGTTTGGGTCTAGGTGGCATCATATGGATATAGGAACGAGGGTTATTAGTGGAGGTCAGATGTACCACACCATTAGGAATCTCCATCAACGCCTCTTTGATGTCAAGGATAATCTGAAATTTCTTTTAAGAAATTTTAAATGTAGTAGCAACTGAGTACGAGAAGCAATTGCACTCATCACAGCCAAAATGGCATCATCTACAGTAATACAATTGAAAGTAGCAAGAGTCTGGGCCTCATGATAGAATCTCTTAGGGAAATCTTAATTTACTCTCTTTACTTGATTTGTATGCTCATAAAGGCTTGCTTTTGGTTAAATAGGATTTGATCACTCCCAAATTCCTTAACAAGGGCGGTTTTCACTTGAGCCCATGTATTACAAACCTTAAGGTGAGGAACCATGATTTCTTTAGCGAAATGGCTTAAAAAAGAGATAATATGCTATACTTTCTGTTGATCTGTCTTCCCATCCATTGCTCGCTCATAGACAGATAGAAACAAATGGATGCTACCTTCAACAGGCTCAAACTTATCCTTGAAGGTAGGTTTGAGTTTGGTGGCCTCATTTATCAAGACATGTACACCTGATACCATGATTGGATAAACTTTGGATGGTTCAAACTCTGGGATATGATCTTGAGTGGACATTCAGTCAACTTGATGTCCTAAATTATTGAGGTCCTCCTGTTAATTTTAATCCATTGAGCAAGATGATCATTTGCAGGCGGTTGAGTTTAAGCTAGAAATTGCAGTGAGCATTTCTTTCTGCTTGTTCCTGAGTACTCCACATTTAGCAGTAAATATTCAATGGAAGTATTTAACATTGCAAACTGTGTTTCTTGCATAGTTTGGTTATCATTGCATAGACAATGAGCATTATCAACGCCATCCAATAAGTTGGTTAAAGAATAATCCATGCCGGTCAGAAGATTTTCTAAGGATAAGAAACACCCTTGAGCTATGACTCTATTTGGGTTTCTAACGCCTGTACTCTTGATACTAGTAGACTTGAAGGTTCAGAATAATGAATTGAAAGCGAGGAGCCAGGGGGACCAGGAGGTCCAGGGGGTCCTTAAAACCATTGCGACCTGCAGGCCCAGGTGGGCCTTGTTGACCTGCAGGGACTTGAAGACCTCATTCACCAGGAGGTCCAATGGTTAGCAAAGGAGAACTTGGTGGTTGCAGAGGTCCAGGAGGCCCAGCAGGGCCAGTTCCACCCTCTATGATAGTATCCACAATTTGGACAAGTTGTTGAATTAGCCCATTGAGATTAACAAAGTGCTCCTCATATGGGCCTGCAATTTTCCCAGCTGTCTAGTAATCTTATCCTCAAGGGTAGTGATTCAGTGGTGAATAGGATTAGTGACATCACTAACCTGTTAAGATACTTCTTAGCCGATGTACTCCATAACTCCACGGTCAATTCTCCACAAATGGTTATGTAGATTGTTAATTTCACTCTATTATTAAGTATGGCTTCACAATTATCCCAGACAAAGTTAGAAGCCATCTTATAGAACGAGGATAACTGAGAATGAAATTGTTGCGCCAGGGTCAACTGGCGTGATTTCAAGATGATGCAACATCAAAATCTGGAGTATGTGATGAATAGCGGGATTCACGTGCTGCTGGAGGTATTACTCAGTTCTAGCCAAACCAACTTCAATATGCTGTAACACCACTCTGTTGTACAAGTCCATCATATTAGCACAACTTTAGACGCTTGGTCTTATTTAGAACGGGCACCAGGTTGGATAGCCCCCCATTATCAAGCCTTTTACCTTTTCTTCTACGTCTGCGGCTTGAATTTGATAATTATTTTGGTCGAGGCCCTCCATGGCCAAGTATATAGAAGCTCAAAATTGAAGATTATTGATATTAGTGGAAGGCATCTCTTGCCTGTTGGATTGTACCCATTGGGGAATACTCATCAATTCCTCAGAAGAAAGGCTTTCTTTGCTAGACATATTCATCGTCATGAAAGTATGATTTCACTAGGTAGCCTCAGAAACAAACCTGGCAGAAATCAGCAGTATTGGAGTTTTGGTAGAAATTATGATATTCAGGTGCTATGAAGGCTACAAAATTATTAGTTCCGTGGCTCTACCAAAGATAGACACAAGTGTGATGAATTTATTAGTTTTGTTGCCTTAAATGATTCTAATCAGAAATACAAATTCTTTTAATATACCTAAATTGAGCTACGTGAGCCAAAAATAGAGGTACTTTATTAGTTAGAAATGAGGGATATTTATAGGGGTAGATTTGGTAGTTCTTCGTGAGAATTTTCATGCTGCACCTGAGGTAAGATCTTTCCTATTAGATGACTGATATTCCTGATTATTATTGCTATAATTTTGATGGTCAGATCTGATAAGGTTCTTATTAGATGAGGTCGACCTTCTTATGTGATTTTTTGCCTTATCAGATTGCTTAGCCTCATCCTTCAGAGGAGGCTGATAACTCCAAAGGGTTGATCGTCAGCCTATCCAAGAATTGGATATCACCAATGGGGATTTTACAATCTCATTAGACCGGGGTACTAAATCTCAATATTAGGTAATTTTGGTCATCACAGTTGATTCCCCAACACCAACAAAGCTGTGATGAACCCTCAGGTTTTTACTATTGAGGAGTGCTCAACTGCAGCCTCAACAGAAGAGGCTATGTTGAATTTTAGGCGGATTAATACTCTGAGCCTAGCACTGGCAGTGCAGCTCACACCTGATCTTCCTTCGCCCAGCTAACCTGAGGTTCCCAAACCAGTAAATCAGAGTGCATCTTTGTCCATTGGGCAACACTCCTGGACCTCACCTTGTCACCATGATCAGCTTGTGCCATCTAACAAACCTCTTTAAATGGTTCATAAGCCTTTTCCTGAGCCTAAACCCTTTCTCAGGTAACATTCACCCCACCAATTGGTTTAAGAAACAGGTCGCTAAAGCTAAACCATCTGTTTCCCCAAGTCTCACAGCCACTGATCACTCAAGGCTGGCGTAGTTTAGTTTCCACCTCTAAAATGCTATCTCCTCCAGACACCTCTGTCCCAAAACCTGTAGCTATGAGGAAACCCAAACCTACCACTTCAGTTACAGTTGCTGCCAACAATTATGAGATTAATGAGAAAGCTGCTCAAACTAAGCCACCTACTCCTCACGAATCATAACTGGGGATGGGCCCCCAGCTACTAGAGTTATGCTCTCCACCTCAGACTTCTCTTTTTAGAATTCGCCAAATATATGTGGACAACCCTTTTGACTTGAGTCTGAAGGGGGTTATGAGGACGTTGTCTTATTATGTTCTAGGAGCCCCTTTGAGGTATACTGGATCAGCTGAACCCTGAAGGAATAGATAAAGCCCTGATCCCTTAAAAAACCTACCTTAATCAAGTGCTGGGGTGCCCTGAGGTTATTGATACTTCTAGCAATTCTGACCAGGTTATTGCTTCACTGATACGACCAATTTTCATGTTCAAACCCTACAGTCCCTTAAAGATAACTAACATGAGACAGCTAAAAAGCTTGCCTCTACTCTCTGTCTTAAGGAAGTATTAGCTCTCACCTTAACTTTGCGGGACCATAACTAAGGTAGAGGTCATTATTCAAAAATTCTGGGTTAGGTCTATCTTGGATACTGGATTTCCTGTGAACGTTCTCTCTTCCAAGATGATCAAGAATATTAAACTGGCTCCTTATTTTGAATGTAGTCAGGAGTTTGGAACGGCGGGTCCCAACAACACCTGTGCTATTGGAGCCTACTCCTCCTTGCCTATTCAGATTGGAAAGCTCATATTATCAGCTCCCGCTTTGGCCTTGGATAATAACTCTTATGATATGCTTATTATCACATAGTTTATGATTGATTATAATGGTATAATTAAAATGAAATAAAGTTATCTCTCTCTACTTGGTTATGAAGTTCCTCTACTCTTTACCATTGAAGTACTTCATAAGAAAAATACTCCTGCTTAGTTGAATACCCGTTCTTTGCTTTACCTATATTCTACACAACCTCTGGACGCAACACAAAAAAGTTGCTCAAATTGGTGGACGCTTCAGAGGGAATTCTCTTTTATGCTTAAAGGGAACAGTAATCAAGGCTGGTGAACAACGGGTGATTGCTACCAATATTACTTTACAGATCCCCTGAGCCTGTATGCTGCACATAACAAGCATTTATGAAGTAAGCTCTTTAGAACCCCAGGTATTTCCAGGTATACTAGACCCCGCCTATCAACTACCCATTAACATCCTATTGGGGAGCTTACTAACAAACCCATCATTTTCAGAAAACATCAAGAGATAGGGAAAGGTCTGCTAATTCCCATCAATGAGATTAATAGTGTCCACTTTATTATGTCAACGTTGGATATGAGTTTACCCACTGACCAGATGGTGTGTACTCTGCCTAATGTCCACATCTCAGATGACTTAACCAGGGTGAGCTTAAACAAGTTCATTCTCTATGGGATACATATAGTGATATTTTTTCTCAGACTGATATGGATTATGGGCATATGAAGGGGTGGAGCCACTCCATTGATGTTGGTGATGCCCAACCTAGATGATCTAAAGCTCAGTAAGTTTAAGGTTAAAGAGCATCAAATGAGGGTTGAACTTAAGAAGCTATTGGACGCTGAGTTATTAGTGCCATCCCAAAGCCCTTGGGCGTCTCCTCTCTTGTTGATAAAAAAAGAAGAATGGAGGTCATCGTGTAGTGATAGACTACTGTAAACTAAACAATTTCACTAAAAAATACAGCTATCCTATCCCCCACATAGATGATGCCCTTGCATAACTCTTGAGCTCAAAATACTTCTCAACCATGGACTTGGCCAACGGATATTGGCAAATGGATCTCTCTCCCCAATATCAGGAAAAATGCGCTCTTATTTTCAGTGAAGGCTTATTTCAGCCTGCCCGCTTACCTCAAGGGCTGTGCAATGCGCCAGCATCCTTCCAACTTGCAATGAATCACATTCTGCGGGACACAAGATAAGCTGCATGATTGTCTATCTTGATGAAATCGCCATAATTTCTGCGACTTTCACCAATCATCTCTCACATTTAAAAGAAGTCTTTCAACGCCTGTGGGCTTCTAATATCAAGTTGAAACCATCAACTGCTTTCTCCAAAAAAGGTAGAATTTCTAGGACATGATATCTCCTAAGAAGGGATGCAGCTTTTACAAGATAAGTTCAGAGCTATCTCTAAAATGCCTGCCCCTACAAACCTTTGGGATATTCAAGTATTTTTTGGTATGATGGGGTATTACCATCAGTTCATCCCCTAGTTCTCTCAGCTCAGTGAGCCTCTTGTTCGACTATTGGCCAAAAACACCCCTTTTATTGGGGTACATAACGAGAGCCTGCTTTTGAAACTTTGGAGCAACCGTTACAACAAGGTCCTATCCTATGGCACCTAGATTACTTTAAACCTTTTATCTTGTTTACCAATGCCTCAGACTACGCCGTTGGGGCCATCTTTGCCCAACTGGATGAAAATGGTGTAGATCATCCTGAATCCTATTTCAGTAAGATGTTATCAAAGGCTAAACGCAACTAAAGCGTCACAGAGAAGGGTGCCTTGCTGTTTTTTAGTTTAAAACATTACCATCCTTTCTTGTATGGCACTACTTTCACTACAGTTATTGGCCACGCTTCCCTGAAATGGTTACAGAATATGAAGGATCCTATTGAGCGGTTAGCACGATGGGTTTTAAAGCTTTACCATTATGAAATGAAGATTGAACACCGCGCTGGAACCTGTCACATAATGTTGATGGGTTAACTCGTCTGTACATTCTAAATTTGGATGGTAGTGAGGCGGGGAGGTTACATGATCTCTTTATGACCCCCAATGACTGGGATGATGAGGATGAGCCTGTCCAGAAGATGTTAGCCCGGCACTCCTGGAACACAAAATAGAGAACGGGAAGTTGTATAAACAGGTGGGGGCAAAATGGTTGCCTTATCTACGTTCTTTGGAACGTGTACCTGTTTAATATGGATGCTCACTCTACCCTAGGTCAAGGGGGAGTGAAGAAAACCTATGAGTGGATTTGGGAGCTGTATTATTGGGAAGGAATCATGAAAGCTATTGTTGAAATCTTGGCTGCCTGCCTCGCGTGTAAGAAGCAATCCAGTTTCAAGACTAAATACCAATTTCAACCCACTACCTCTCAACAACCATTCCGACCATCAGTCTAGATGTAGTAGGTCCCCTCTCACAGACTTCCAGTAAGATAAATTCATCCTATTATGTATTGACCACTTTACTAAGTGGGATGAAGCCGTGGCCTTCCCTGACCAAACAGCCAAGGCCACCGCAACATTTTTACATCAAAATATTTTCACCCGTCATGGTTGTCCCCAAGTAATACTCTGCGATAATGGTAAAGATTTCGCCTCCAGAGTAGTCAAGATCCTGGCTACGTCTATGGGGACCCAACAACTTTTCTCAGCCCTATATAATCCCTCTACCAATGGGCTGTGAAGAGAGCCAATGGAACCTTGATTTTCATCCTGCGTAAAATGGCTCTTTCTGAT
The DNA here is from genome assembly GCA_022478985.1 of Massospora cicadina. Classification (NCBI taxonomy): domain Eukaryota; kingdom Fungi; phylum Entomophthoromycota; class Entomophthoromycetes; order Entomophthorales; family Entomophthoraceae; genus Massospora; species Massospora cicadina. The sequence continues at coordinate 8,791 of JAKSZP010000181.1, forward strand.
TTAATTCACTGGTTCAATTCCTACCCAGTGCTCCTATGGAATATCATATTAGTTATCACCAGATCCTGAAAATGTCCCCATTCCATGTTCTTTATGGGCGGGAACCAGGGATACCCGCCCTATTAGCTAAAGAGGATTTCTCCTCTAAAGTTGAGGGGCCCAAAAAAGCCATGAAAATATTGGATCAACATATCATTCAGCTTAAATTTTAGGCTATGAAGAACTTAGCTATAATGGTTAAAAAGTAGGGGCAAGCATCAAATGAGATTTGGGCTCCCCTACCTTCATTTAAAGTGTCTAACTTAGTCATATATTACCATAGCCACATCACACCCAGAAGTAGCAAGCTTGAGTATATTTGGGAGGTTCCTTCACTGTCACCTACAAGAGAGGTGATGAGTATTCTATAAAATTTTTGGCTAACAGTATCACCATAAATTGGGTACATGTCCACTTCCTACAGCCCTATTCTCCCCTCAACATTCTTAAGGGGGTTAATATCAGACATTTGCCCTCATGGCTCCAAGAAAAAAATGTTTTGGGTCAAAATCAGCTGAGAAAAGAAAATGTCAGACATTTAAAACTTCTGATGATAATAAGGGTATCTTAAAAGATATGAATGATTTTATTGGAAAAAAACCCTGGCCAATTCTCAGCGGAACTTTGAAAATCAGAATAACACTAAGATGAATAATAAATGGGCAATTAGCACAAAGTCATGCAGTCAAATTGCCCTGACCACACGAGGGAACCTGGGTAGTCCATCAGCGATTTCTCCCCCTGCCACATCCAATTCCTTTCAAACAACTAAGCGGGGACCACCCTTTTTATAGGCGTGGTGGATGTCCCCCAAGGTGAAATAATTTTAGCTAATGGGGATTGACTGAAATTTATTATATTGCTACCCCATAGGTACATCTTTTCAAAAGTTAACTCCCCCATCTTTCATACAGCCAAAGTGAAGCAAGTTTACCAAGCTTTGATAGGCTGAATTTACATATTTCCTTATTTGGACTGTAACAAGCCGTTATAAATTTATCATTGAATCCCTTCAACCCTTGATACAGTTTAAATACTGACTGGTCATATATTGGAAGGTTCGTTTTTTATTACCCCACAACATCTAATAAAACTATAAAAAATTATAACAATTTGGTTTCAAGTGTCTATTTAATTTATTAAATTAAGTGGTTTTAATCCCCTTTTTTGTTAAAATTTAGGCTTTAATGCGCCCAGGCGAGCTTATTCTATCCTAAATCCAATAAATCCCATACAAACTTCCTGATCTCCTAGCACTTATAAATAGTACTTCTATAATTCTAATAAAATACTTTTATATGTCTACTTATGATATATATTCGTAATTATAGGTTTTTATAATAGTAAATAAGTCACAAAGTTACCATGAGAGAAAATTTTGAAGCCCTCCCTTCATATGGATGTGTTACCAGTGCTTCTCCCCTGGCAGCCCAACAAACCTCAAGCTTAAGGGAAGCAAGTACTTGTTTTAAAAAAGACAAGTATTCCTTGGCTATGAAGTATAATAAGTGGGAATTAAGCCCCAGAAAGGAAATGTTGAGGGTATTTTTAATATGAGTTCCCTCAAATACATGAGAGATGTTCAGGTGTTTCTGGGTAATGGTGGTATATTACTTCAGATTTGTGTTAGACTACTTTAACATTTCTAAGACGCTCACGCACTTTATCAACAAAATAGTGCTGTTCATTTTGGTTCAAGGGCAATAAGGTGCTTGAACATATCAAGAAGAAGCTAATAAAATCCCTAGTCTTGATATATGTGGATTTTTCAAAGACCTTAACATTTGTAAAGATTCCAGAGATGTGGGTATGGGCACAATTTTACTGTAGTTTAGTGAAGAAAGATTGATTACCCAATAGAAAATAGTAATCAGGCGGGTCAACATTGGGAAAAATATACCACACTGAGATTTTTATAGCCAATACAGGTTTAAAACATGTGTTGAACAAAACCTGCACTAGAGTGGAAGCAGTAATTCCCCTGCCAGGCTAGCCACCCTGTGATTACCCAATATAGTGCTACTCAAAGACATTAACCAGATCAGTGTGCAATTACATGTTACAGAAATTGAGTGCCTGCTGTTATCAGACCAGCACGCCACTTTTAACTCTATATCATAGTGTATATTAAATAATTCCCAACCATACCTTTCAGAGATAATTAATGATGATATAAGATCAAAAAGGAAGACTGACAAGATAAGCCGTTAGTCTGCAAGGCTATGACTTTGAGATCTTGCTATGGGTTGGAGAGACACACCTGAACGTGGAGCTTGTTACGATTACATGTATTCCATCTGCAAGCACACAAGAGAAATAGGAACAACCTTATAAGAAATCAGAAGAGGAATGTTAGGAAGAAGACGATGTTATAAAGAAGAAACTAGAGTTTTTTAATAGTGACGAGATTTTGTGGTAGACAGCTTGAGAAAAAATTATAAAAGAAAATTGGTTATCCTATGTGAAGCCAAGTGAGCAATGGCTGTATACAGGGAAGGAAATCATCAGGTAGGCCATTAGAAGCTACATAAGACATATCAGCCTCTCAAGGGAAAGATATTAATTTGAAGGCTATTCTATAAAATATCAGTCAAGCTCTAGAGCTCTGCTATAAATGCACCTTATACAAGCCAAACTTAAAAATCGAGTTACAGATTTTTTTCTAACCGCCTTTTTACAAAATATCCATTAATGTTGTCATACCAATATTAAAGTTATCCAGTGAGAATCAGTTTATCATTGTAGCTATAGATCACTTCCTAAGTGTACATGATCAATTAAGGCTTTTACCTAAAATGTTAATATGAGACTTTTCTACAACCAGTTGGAACTTTCCATGGATGCCTTCAAATACTGCTTTCCAGTAATAACGAAATTTCATCTCAGATGTTGTTAAACTCCTGATGGACTTAGTAGGAGTCAAGTAGAAGTTTACCACGCCTTATAAACCCCCTATTAACATTATTATTAAAGAGTTAACAGAACTTTTGTATAATTTTAAATAGAATTGTGGTTAAACATGGATCAAAATGGGACATCTTATTGCCATCATACTTGATTGCTTATCAAAAGATACCATAGGACTATTGTCATGTATTTATTTAAGTCTCTATAATGAAGAAAAGCCACTTTACTGAGTTTTCCAACTCCAGTAATGGATGCAGATATGAATAATCTACCTCCCAAAAGATTTAAGGAAGAGTTAGCAAAGGAATTAGTATAAAGTAAACTAACACTATCAGTAAAAAACAATGAAGTCAATTAAGGAGAGTGCCAAAAAGATTGTCTGAAGACCAAAGTTGCCCATATTTTATGTGAAACATTAAGTGATGTTCTACCACATGCGTGAAGCAAAACCTGATAATTGCATGATATCTGGATGGGAATTATGACTGTTGTCATGAGAAGAGGAACCTAGTATTTCATCAATAGTGATATCACTACATCACCTGTATCCTAGTCCACTTGAAACACTTTTACTTTCCCTAGGTCTTGTCTTGGGGAGGGTGTTGTTTTTAAAAAGTCTTGATTGTAGGGGCTTTTCAGGATTCAAGATGACAAGCGAGTTGGGATTTCTACTCCCAGATCAAGCCTTGATAAAGTAGACTCTCAAGCCTTCACAATTAAAACCTGTCCTTGAAGGCGCCAATGAGAATTTTGGGTTAGGAACTATCACGCTCATGAATTGATGGAATTGCGATTTAGTGTTTTCACCTCCTCTTTATAAATTTTAAAAGGCGCGGCTCCCACAATCTTGGGCACAAGGATGATGCAGAACAATTGGGCGTTATCCAAGAGGTTGATCTGGACGGAAGTAAAAGATCCTGATCATATGGGGCCATGGAGGCCTCTCATCAACATTTCCCCACAAACCCTATAGGTATCAACACTTTTTAACTAAATAAAGTAGTCTATTAGCCCCATATTTTATCTTCATTGACCTCTAAGCTAGATTTTCATCTTTAAGTTCAATTTAAGCCCCAGTCACAGTTAAGAGAACTTTTATTCCAAGACAAATGATGATTTACTACAGGGGGCTCTGAGCTGTCCATGTGAAAATGTCTATCACAAAAAATGGAGAATAATAGCAATCAAGCAACCCAATTTCCTGATTGGTTAAGAAGTTTAACCCTATGGACTAACACATTTCAATATGAGATACCTCCTCTACAGCATGGAAGCCTAAAATTTTGGGCATTTTTCCAATTTTCCTTGCCATCCGTTGACCAAGATCAGTACTAACTTCAATATTAAAAACTTAATAAAATTATTAACAACTAATGAATGGCATTTGCTACTTTGGGACGCCTCTCCAGTTGCTTCTAAGCCTTTTAAGTGTCTTCCATGACGTGCAATCTGTATACCTTGGTCATACTCCCTTCAGTAGAATTGTCTTTGGATACTGAATGCTATCTTTGAAGCTTTGTCCATCCATCCATAAATCACATCCTGAAAATATTTGGGTTGCATCACCAGAAATTAGCGTGACAACTAGGGCTCACTCAAACCCCACACTTGAACATTATCAATTTCTATAAGGTTGCCTTCTCCTTTGTTCTTGAAATCCGATAAGCCATTGTTAATAACTATTGGATGTGTTATGAGGCTCATAATCAGCTCGCTATATTATATAGTGGAATTTTGGGTTACCCTGGGAGCAGCTTCGTCAAAATGTGAAACTATTCAAGTCCATCTAAAGCCAACGACTCAACCAGATTGAGGACGCTGTGTTGACACTCCATCAGCACAAACAGGATTTAACCTCCTTAAATATCTTTTCTAGGAATGTAGGGTTTGAAGGGGCAGAAGGTCCAGAAGGCCCTAGAGGACCAGAAGGGCCCAAAGGTCCTCATGGACTTTCCAGTTCCTTGCTACCTGATCCTTCTAATATTAATTACTCCTGCAAACAAGACGTTCTAACATCACCTGCTGCTCTATGGGATCAAGTACAAAACGTGGCTCAAGGATGCAAGCAACAAGTAGCCAAAGTCTCTCTTAATCCCAGAGTATCAATATAAGCCTTGTCAGACGAGATATATAATTCATCAAATTCTCTAAGATCACCAATAACTGCATCACCCAACTTAAACAAACCTGTCACGGGTTTAAAACTTGTTTGAGTAACTTTGAGAGTCAGCTGCTCCTCAAACATGTTAAAGCTTTAAGCTTTGAAAGAGTAAGTTTCTATAAGGACTACAATACCTCTCTAAACCGAGATTTGGGATGAGATTTAGAGGGATCTGGAAGGATCAAGATGACAAACAGATCAACTTGCTCCTCTTGACTACGCAGAAACTAAGACTTCTTTTTTGCACCAGTTTCTGTTTTCAAAACTCTTCCCACCACCTTTTGACTAACTTAATACACCCTTTAAGGAGAAATTCATCTCAAGCCAGGAAAGCACTGCATCCTTCTTCCACTCTTATGAAAACCCATTGAAGGAGGCCATTGACCGTTAGAAGGTGAAGCACATCCACTCCTTCCTGAGTAGTACCTCCCAGGAAATTATTCCTCCCCAATTAAAGTAATGGCACACCTGGGGACAAGCCCATAATGCCCTAATCCAGGAGTTTGAAAGCTACCAAATTTTGGCCAATCGGAAACAGGCATTCATGAGCATTCGCTTTAGTAAAGGAGAAAGTCATGTGGAGTTTGCCAACCACCTCTATGCCCAAGCACAACCCTTGATAACCACTAATTGTATTACATTAGATGATGCCATAAGAGGACTTTCCTTCATTCAGATATTATCTGAGGTCCAAATGCACATACATGGCCAAAAGAACAGCTTCACCTGTATCCAGTATATTAAGGGAGCAGTTAATGATATTCCTGCATCTACTTTGCATCTCAAGTCCACTGCATACACCCTTTCCATCTTCCCTCATGTCCACGTTGTAGAGAACGAGAAAAAATCCCAGACCTTGATGCTTCTACTGCAATGGATTCCATCATAGAACCAAAACTTGCTGAAAGATATATACTGAGGAGGCGGGAAAAGGGCAATCATCATGAAAAACCTCATCTAATTATGCTGAAATCCCTGTACCACCTCAAGAATGTTTAGTGACCTCTAATATGTCTGATGTATCATAATTAGAAGATTTTTATCCCATCAATAATGCGGTTCCTGATACTTCTTACTATTCTTATGATGAAATCCTATGTTTTACATTCTGCATTCTCAGTTTGGGGGTCTATTTAAACGCGTTGCTGTTTGAGTCCATAAGATTCAGGTCCACACCATTTTTGACTGTAATTCCCTTGTAATGTCATTTTTTCTAAATTAATGAATCATATCATGGCAGCGCTTGACTTTTCTCACTGCATGAAATAAGGTACAGCTAGATTACAATGCACATGGTCCATATGGACCTATTCCTCACTTCTCAGAAACCTTGGAAAGCTTTTATGTGAACATCCCAGCTATTTCATTAGGCAACCTAAGCTACATCCTTCTCTTTGGGACTCAGTTCCTCAGTGACTTTTCCGCCATCATGCACTATGATGGAGGATTCTTATCCCTTTTAAGACATAGGTTCTTATTGGGTTTGAAACCTCCTGTGATTCCAAGATGGAAATCAAAGATTAGCTTGTCAGTTGGAAAGCAAATGCCAGATCGACAGGCTCAAATGCTATGTAAGAGGTTTTCAAGTACAAATACCTCCTCCTGTGGTGAATGACTAATAGAACACAACTACTTATATGCCTAAGATGAATAAAACTGACAAAGTCCCACGTCATCATTGATGCCCATGAACATATCATTATTTTCATGGGACAATAGCTGAAAATACGTGGCATAAATAACCCTTCAATCAAGGAAATCTTACTCTGTCTCTAAATTATTAGGTCCTGCCTAAACGGGATCCATATTAGTGCAGCTGGCTAATCTTACTGACAAACATGGAACAGTGGGTCCTAATACTTCAGTCACTTATATTCACCTCCTTCTGGTGGAAACCATCAATGAAATTTTTAGCTTTGGAAGTCTAAGGGATTTTGGGTTAGAAACACCCACATCCGTCGCTCTATTCAACACCTCCATTGGGATTGAGATTACTAACAAACAACAGGGCCAAGTTAAGACTATTGGAAGGATACTAAGACCTCTTTTCAACCTCTAACTAAGATTTTGGGAAAATTAATGGCGTTTTTACATCACGTTGAGACTGGGGACGCTCAACCCATACAATACCATCCCTATCAGAAAAGTAAGGTTAAGGAGGCTCAGATAGTTGTTGAGCCCAATCAATTACTTGAATTCAAGCTATTGGTGCCTTAGCATATCCAATAGGCCTCCCCTCTCCTGTTAGTTCAGGAGAAGGATGGCAATAATTGTGTTTTGATGAATTACTAAAGACTAAATTTCATTACCAAGAAGGACTTAACCTTGCCTTGGATTGAAACCTCTGAACTTGCTTTAAGGGTCAATATCACTTTGCCATGGACCTTACTAGCTGGTACTGGCAAGTAGAGCTACCACCTGAAGATCCATCCAAGTGTGCATTCAGACCAATGAGGGTCTATATTAAGATAACAAGGATGCCCCAGGGCTTTTGCAATGCACCTGTCAACATTCAAAGCGCCGTGAACGTAATCCTATGGGACTTGAAGCTATCCTGTGTCCTTGTATTAATTAATGATGGTACTATATAATTGTGAACTTTTAATGGTCACATCGAGATTTGTAAAAAGTTTTATCATCTTAAAAATACCTTAGTAAATCTCAAGCCTTTATAGTGCTCTTTCTTCCAATATGAAATGGAATTATTTGGACACAAGTTCTTGAAACATGGGATTCAGCCTACCACAGATAAAGTCACCGCCATTAAGAAGATGCCAAGCCCTCAGAGTCTTGAGGTTAAATCAATTATTCTTTGGAATGGTGGGACATTATTTTAAGTTCATCCCTCAGTTTGCCAGCTTACCCGAACCCCTGGGTTATCTCTTACAAAAGGACGCCACTTAAAGTGGCGGCCTGAACTGGAACAGGTGTATAATGTTGTTGGGATTGAGGGAGGGCTGGAGGCGGGTCCTTCAAAGCTTGCTGAGGTGGACAGGCGAGAGTAGAACTTAACCTTAACAACAGGTTCAGAGGTCAAGATAGTTAATAACCAGGGACTTAACCTAGGCAGGTTCAGAGGTCCCAAAAGTTAAGAGCTAGGGACTTAACCACACTGGTTCAGAGGTCCCAAAAACAAGAATGAACTTCTACTGAAGAGTTAAAAGAGGTAAAACGTAAAAGTTATTTAATAATCAAATAATCCGCACCTTAAATAGTGTTAAGAAGAGAAAAGATAAGACTAGGGATATAAGGAATGATTGGCATGTACCCTAGTGGAATTAGGAATAGGTTAGGAAATATTATCTTAAAACTTATAAAAGATAAAGAGAAGTAGGTAACAGATAAAGTACTCATAAGATAAGGTGAAGTTTGAGATAAGATAACATTGAAATAAAGGATTTGTTTTCTCCAGGATAAATATATTAGTTATAGAGTTTATAAGCTAGGATTATCAATTAGTGGAGCAGTTTGATAATTTATCTCAAGTTCGTCCAATATTAATTGAATTTGGATGATGTAAAGTAAATTAAAGTTAATAATGATTTTGGGCTTTAGACCCAACAAAGCATCGATTGGTAGATTAATAATAGTAAATATAGGTTGATATTGCCATAAATAAGTAACAAGTTTAAAGCCCAAAGTTGAGGCTTCATTTAAACTGTTGAGAATCCCAACAAATGTGTTGTGGACGCTTTTTACTAAATCTATTTTAGTTTATCTGCATTTTTACTGGCCCTCTTTGATATTCACTACTGCTATTGATGTCACAGGTGGGGTTATCCTATCCCAGAGTGATGAATATAAGGTCATTCACCAAGTGGCTTATTTTAGCATGACTTTAACCAAGGCCAAACCAAATTACAGCATTACAAAAGTGCCTTGCTGTGTTATTAGCAATCAAGAATTTCTGGCCCTGCCTATATGGCACCCACTTCAACATCATCATTGACCATTCCTCGCTATAATGGCCGCAGCAGATGAAGGAACCAAATGGCCGGTTAGAAAGATATGCAATAAGTCTATAGAACTAAGATTTCAGTATACTCCATCATGCAGGAGTGATCTAACAGATAAGTAATGGCCTCTCAAGGATGCTGGTACAGGCCGCCTTGCCTCCCAAATAAGACCAACTGTAAAATCTAGTTGGCCAGCCTGAGCAATGAGTGTTAGAAACTCCTGAGATCCAAGCCAAGCTATAAAAGAAGACCTGAGACACTAAGACAAAGAGTGCATGCTTTATAAGAAAATCAACTACAATGACTCCCTTATATCCGCCCTTTTCATAAAATGATATTATCATTGAAAGATGAATGACCACTGTACACAAGGCAGTGAAAGAAAAACATGAATGGCTAAAGAATCGATGTCATTTGGATAATATGGTTGAGACCATCCAGGAGGTTCTAGAGGCTTGTATGACTTGTTGATCCCAAGATTGGGCCAGTCTACAGTATTAACAATCTATTATGTCTCCATCAAGCCCCTTTAATGTCATCAGCATCAATGTATGGCCCTATGCCCATCAGGTTACATGGCCAGAATACTACTGGAGATGGACCATTTGACCAAATGGGTTGGAGCTATTTTTTATTCTTGATGCCATCACAAAAGCCATGGCCCTATTCCTTATTTGACCTGATTTCACTCAGCATGGATGCTTACAATTTTTAATTTTAGATAATGGGCTAAATTTCACCTCACAGGTAGTCCAAGGGCTAACTTCGCTTTTTGTAACATACCAAAGTTTCACCACCCCCTATAATCCCTCAACCAATGGGGCGGTGAAACGTGTTAATGGAATGCTTGTTTCTATTTTGTGTAAGATGGCCGCCTCAGACCCTAAAGCCAAAATTACTATCTACCCAGCTCTTTGTTCTCTTACTTATTCAACTACCATTGAATAATCAAGATGTCATCCTTTGATTCTCATTATGGACGTATCATTGACTATCAGGTAGTGTTCAGCTCTATTCATTACCTCAGTGCCTGGGAACTCAGTTCTGACCATGAGGGCTTAGCCAATGAGATTGTAGGGCTCAAGTCCTAGCCACTCAAAAAATTGTTACCACTAATAAGGAGACATCCCAGTTTAATGTTGGCTGACCCTCCTTGCTTTTTTAATTGTGCGACTTAGCTTTCTTTAATAACCATCTATCTTAAGTCAACAGAGTGAAATCTGCATTCTTTGGTCTAGACCCTATAAGGTCATTCATAAGTCAAACTCTTAGCAAACCATTTCTGATGTCAATCAGGGGACAGTGGTTGCCAATTACATGGTCAATTCCTGCAGCCCTATACCCCCTCCAACAGAATCTTGAGGGGGCGTTGTCAGGATTTGAGATGATAAGTGAGTCAAGATCCCCACTCCAAATTGAGTCTGATAAGTTGACTCTCAAGCTCTCACGAGAAAAACCTGTCCTTGAAGGAACTGATGAAAATTTCGATCAGGAAGAATCACGCACCCATGAATTGATGGAGATACCTACTGCTATTTCACAACCACTTCCTGAACTTTGAAAGGAGCGGCTTTCACCATTATAGTCATGAGTATGGTGCATAACAATTGTTGTCAATCAAGTGGCAAATCTTGAAGGAAGTAAAAGATCCTGCTTGTACAGAGCCATGGAGGTCCCCTCGTCACTATGTATCCACACCATGTAAGTATTTACACCTTTTAACCAAAATAATTAGTTAAATTCACCCATCCTTTTGTCTATATTGACCTCATCACTATTTTCAGCTTTGAGCTCATTTTTAAACCCAGCTATAGTCAAGAGAACTGTTAGACCAGAATGATAACCCTTTACTTATGAAATTTTTTTTCAATAAACCCCAATTTAAAATTTTTACTTCTTATACTAATAATTTAGCTGATCATAAAAAGTATTAGGCCCCACTAGATTTGGCAGTGAGAATTTTTTTTTCTGAGAATAAAAATCCCCTTTAATAGGCTCTGGTGTAATTTAAAAGTCCTGACAACAGAAGCTAGATAAAGTCTGGACTATTTCTTAGTTGTTAAAGACTGATAATTCCCAGAAGTTAGCTGCACAGGTTTGGTATGTGCACGTTTCATGTTGCTTGATAGTAATTGATATGTAGTTAATAATAGTATGATGACCATTATCTGTAGCTGAATAGATAAGCCTGATAAGGTCCAACGTTAGAACTGTAATAATACACTTCATATTTTAACTATAGAGCTTCTTCCATGTTCCAGATGAGCTAATTCCACTCTCAAATTCAGAGTTTCCCGGCCTTTCTTATTATCACACTGAGTCTATGGATATTCATGTCTAAGGTCTACTTCTCTTCTAAGCATATCTGATCCTTACTCAATATACACACAAAAAAGTCCACAATTATTGTACACCGCAACAATAATTAGCATAACATGAATAGAAATTACATAGCTTTTCTTTCTAATCACTATCACTTATTAGTAAATTATTCAATCCAGAAAGAACAGTTTGATAATTAACACCAGGTGAGATGATCATATATAATAAAAACAGAATTAGGAGAATGCGTTAAAGGGTATCAGACCTGGATCTGCACCGCCAAAAGGCACCAAGCACACAGGAGTAAATAGAAGCCATAGTAAATATAAAAAACAGAGGTGGTGCACACCGTGGGTTTCGTGGATTTTTTAGTAAAATACTGCAGTTACATAGAGTGTCCCAATTTCAACTGCTGTCATCAGTTGAACATAGGATTCATGTATTTTTGGACACAGAGGCACCAGCACTGTGGGAAAAGCTTGTTGAAGCCCAAACAAAATTATTTCCGCACGCTGTGTACATGACAACCCACACTATACTCCATAGTTGGGTATATCTTGGGTCTGAGACAGCTGAGGAAGCAAACAAAGCCGCAAAGGTCAGAGTAGTGATAGACCTTTCCTGACGTTCAATGTTTGGTATTGACTAAAATTACACGTTAAAGATAATTCAAAGATATTTTCATAATTTTTGAATACCTTCCAACTACACTGGTGTGCACAGTAGTCAAACAATATATCACTGGGAGGGCTTAGAATCCTACAGAGAAATTTCACAATTAGTGATTGGAAGATTTTAATTTGATGCTGATCCTTAGCACTGGGAAGGCAATTGCAATTATTTCCTCAAACCTGGAGATATCAGAGGATATCACAAAAATCCCCATATCACATCATTTATTATTGACAGGAAAAAATCCCAATTATTCCGTGCAACAATGGAGAGCGCCCCCATATGCAACCACTATCAGGCCTTTGGGCACAAGATACATGCTTGTTAGATAAAAGCAGGTCAAATAGAAATAAAACTCTGATAGTATAAATGGGCGAAGATGACTCAGAGTATGCCACAATCACTGATACTACGCAAGCATTTAACTGGGGAAATTTGGACAATATAAAATTATTGACCTAATTTCCCCAAAGAAGTGGAAAATGGCCAAACAGGCTTAAAAGTTGACCATGGCCAATGCAAAGGCCTTGACATAATCATCTATTTCGCCTGAACTGATTCAGGAAGACATGGAAGAACTTGAAACAATGAGCCAATCAAATTCCCCAGAAATCAAGCAACCAATCCAAACAAAATGGATTTGGCAGAACCTGATTTTGAAGCAAATGTTGTAACACAGGGGAAATCACATTCCCCAAAATTGTGGAGTACAACCCAATTGAAAGTGAAAATTAACAATTGAAAGTGAAAATTAACAATTGAATGCGCAAAACAAAAATGTGATTAATGAGAATACACAAGTGCTCCGCAATGATAAATTGAACGCCATAAAAGGCATGAAAGGAACAAAAACATTGGTAACAAAAAGGAAGAATATACCTCAGCGCCTAATCATCATTATGCCACCCACAGTAAGGATGCAAAGGTGAGCAACGAGGGCGAGGAAATAGGGGCGGTGGGCCCTGCTAACCACACCTGAGGCGCACTTGATGTCTCAGTAGAGATAGGGAAGCTGAACTTAGCGGGGCTCAAGGCCTTAACATCCCAGGCCAAGAAGTTGAGTCTCCTGTGCAACCCCCTATGGACATCCTGGCGGTGCAGGAAACCCACTGTTTACAGGGAAAGGAGGAGGCTTGGGAAAACATGCTCCTTCCAACAGTATCGTTTTGGTCACAACATGTGGTTGATAGTATGTGAAAACCAAAATTTTAATTTATTAATAAAAATAGGTCTTTGGATGGCTGCATGCTAGACGTTATTTTCTCATGGCACAAAGAGGTGCACACATTAGCCAGCATGTATACACCAAACTGTGCAATGGAGTGTCAAGAGCTTCTTTCAGCATTAACACAACTCCATCTTCCAGAAAACACATTTTTCATGGGAGACATAAACTGCTGGTTTAACTCAGACACTGACTGATGGCCACACACAATGGAGACATCACAAGGGCATGTGAAACTTTGCATGTTAAAAGCCACCATGGGCCTATATGATATTTTACCTAATTGGTCGCTTCTCCTGCAGAATATGACAAGACCACATGTGCACAATAGTGTACTTATTTCCATGTTGTAGATAGACCCAATACTTGCGCCGCTAATTTTCTGGCACCAAATTCATAACTTCAAGACTACAAAAATTGATACCTATGACCACCAACTAGTTTTGGTGTCCTTCACACCAGCTAAAACAATTATCCAAGCACCCAGGTAGTGCAGAATATGTCCAGAAATTTTAGCTGACTTGCAACTTCAATCCTAGGTGGAGGAAACGTCCATAAAACAGGGTTTAGTAACTCCTTTTTGTTCAGACCCATTGATCACCTGGGAAAATTTCAAAAAATCAACAATACAATATTTAACATACAACATCAAGAGGATACAGGGCAGCTTCAGCCATCAGAAAACACACCTTGGCTGAAATTAATCACCTGGAAAACAATGTCTCATGCACAGGATATAGCCCAGGATGGGGATGTAAACGGGCAGAGGTTTCTGCACATTTAAACATTATGATATGTGAACACCATCACTGCGTTGGTGTTCAATACAAAGCAAAAAACCTAAAAGATGGAGAAACTTGTTTGAGCTATTTTTCCATCAATTTCATGCTAGAAAGAACATGATAGCCTGCACACAGATCTGATTACTGGATACAAAATATAGTGGAAACACCTGAAAGAGTCACAACTAAATTGTACAGGTTTTATACTAATTTATATTAAATCTGACCCAGTCAAACCAATGAAAATTAAAAAATTACTCACAAATGCACATATTGTCACTGCAGCTTAATCAATAATTTAATTAACTTAATATTGTGTGAGTATTTATGTGATCAGTGCGCAGTGCACCACGAGGGAAATGTCCTGAACCTGATGGGCTTCTCTACGAATTTTATAAAAAATATTATTAACATGTCTGATATTCTTTTAGCTTCCATGTATAAATGCATTATGGAAGCATGACTCCTACCTGTTGGCAAATAAGCGTACACAGTAACTCTCTTTTAAAAGGAGATATACTAAACTTATCTAATTGGCGCCCAATTCCCCTAACTAATACTGACAGTAAAATATTCAAAAAATTATGGCCAAATGAGTAATGAAAATTGCAACTGATGTGATATCCACATTATTATATGGATTTTTCCCAAGGACCATATGGGACAATATTCACAAAGATGCAAATGTCTGCCAATCTAAAGTCTCTGGAGTGCTTGTATTTTTAGATTAACTGAAGGAATATGACAGGGTGAACTGTACTTATCTCAAGGCCTGCCTTCAAAAATTTAAACTCCCAAATAGGTTCATAATATGTGTAAGGTTATTCACATAGTCAGCCACCATGGCTGTGTGTGGAGCAAGTTTTTTTTAACTAGCCTAGTTTTACCACAGAGGGACTCAAACAAGGGGACCCTCTAAGCCTTCTACTATATAATTTTAGTCTTGATCCCCTACTCTGGAATACAAATTCCCTTATCAATGGAATCAATGTCCATGGCAGCCACCAGTCAAAATGATGGCTTTCTCTGATGACTGTGTGGTTGTTATCTCAAGCAATTAGGATTCTCAAATACTTGAGTAAAATAATAAAAGAACACTCATCCATAAGCAACACATAACTTAATATTGGAAAAACTGAAATTATTAACCTGGGGGAAATCAGACCCGTTGGACGCCATCCACCTTGGTTCAGCGGATCAATAAAGCATCAAGACTTCTCCCTAGACTAAGAGGCGAAGACCATCAATTACCCCACTGGAACTTCCCTTCACTACCAACCCAGCAGCTGAACCTGTCCGCCTTTTGGTGATATGGTTATAGGCAGGGGTTACGCCAACACCATGATGTAAAACTAACTCCTAGATAAAATAACAAAACGCAAGGCCTCCTTGCATGGACATCAAACAGGTCTAACTGGATGATTTGTTTTAGCCAATTCCGTGATATTATTAATAATATGGTTATCAGCCCATGCAATTGCTTTTTCACCGTCCTTTTTTTATAAAAATATATGCCTTAATACAAGGATGGTTTTGGTATAACCATAAAGCCCCTACGCGCCTTTAAACTCTATTTGGCCCTAGGATGAATGGAGGTATGCGCTAACTAATTATGTAGAGCAAGCGGCCCATATACTATGATCCTGGATAGCTCAGGTTACTAGTACAGACCATCCAGACGTCCATTGTTCTAGAGAAGTAAAAGCTAATTCTACGCGAGCGCTCAAATTAAGAAAATCCAGATCATTTAAACTCATTGATTAAGTATCTGGCATCTCACCCAACCGCTTCAGGACCGCTTAGAACTCATGTAGACTTTAAAAGAATACTTTTACCCATGAGAAGAGCAGAGTGAAAGTTCCATATAAGAAGCCAGACCAGTCACTGAGGTCGCCCAAGGATAACTTTCAGATAAGAAGTTAATGGACAAGTAGTTATAGATAATATAATAAACAGAAATCCAAGTAAAATTGCCAGGATTGATTCTCTGGACGATATGGACATATCATACAGCCTGTAGACCCAAAGAATGGTCTGGAGATACACACACCACTCACTACTATAACCAGCAGGTGGGCATATGTATGGAGATGCATGCGGAGAGTGTATCACACAGCAGAACGATCAAACTCTGCACACTCTTCATGCACAATATGTGGCCAATATAAAAGCTTAGTACACCGCCTAGAACAATGTTCAACATCAATAGCAATCTGTAAAGATGTCATGCGCCTATTCGTCAGGACAATGGATAATCATTTAGTTTGGCTAGGAATATGTTTTCTCTCAAAATGGAGTCATCCATTAATACATCTTTACATCTGTTAATAGTAGTGATAGCACTATGGACAATCCATATTATAGTATTAATATTAATTTACAGGAGCAACGCCTACCCTCCAATAAGTCATCAGTTGTTTTCACTACCATTTAATGGAACATTTTCAAGCATGGTTGTTTGGAAATTGACCTCACGCAACAGAAGGTTAATAAATCCATGGTTCCCCAGATAGTTCCTAAATATTGACTCATTCCTTCACTCAAGGTGCATCCAAGGGTAAGCCAGAATAAATCCCCCATCGTTCTAAACTTGGTGGTCCTGGAGGCAACAGGAGGGTTTATGAACCCTCTGGGGTGTCCTTAATTATTCGCAGTATATTATTATTTAATCATTGTTATATCAGAAGTGTACATCCCCTGGTTGACCTTCCCCAAAGAGATACGAATAGAACTTATATCAAAAATGGAAAAGAATTATATTAATATAAAATGCTAGGGAATTTATAGTGGGAATTCAGGCCCAATTCCTTGATTGTGCCTCATCCATGAAATGGCAAATGTTGTCAAATGAACTTTTCTATGACATCTCTACTTTGATGGTCTTCTCCATTAGGTTAGGAATTCCTCCGTCAGACATCCTTAAGACTTGAAACAGAAAGAGCCAGAAAACTTGTCCCTAACGTTTCCCATTTTATCACAGCAAACCAACTATATTTGGAAAGTGACCAGCTTAGGTAATGGTACTCTTTACCCATTATGGCAGGTCATGAACCAACTGATTGATTCACTAGTTGCAGGTTGCATCACTCGCCTCACAACTGCTATTAAATTCCCAATCAGTTAGTGATAAAACCTGACAAATACCAATCAGTACACCTGATAATTAATCAACGATCAACTATCAGATGCCCCAATTTTGTTGGCAACTCTGCTCAACGAGATCTATTGCATTCATCTGTATTGATTTTCAACAGATCCAAACCTGGTAAATTACCCAATAAATCCCCAAACATTATTGACCCAATCTGAGATCATCGTTATCCAATTTATTTACTAGTGGAACTTATCCCCTAGCAATCTAGCAGGTAACTTAGCAAGCTGGAAAGGTGGGAAAAATATCAACACATCCCCTCTCTTGCCTAGACCCTCCAGTAAGAATAGGATCAGGACAAGAGAATGCCATCTCATACCAAGTCAAATGTTTCTTGTTTTCCAGAGAAGCACAGCTGATCTGCACTCTAAGCTGTTCAGGACAACCTTTAGCATGCGGTTCTCTTCCTTTTCTTACTTACTACTGCCTCCTCAAAGCGCGGTCCTCATGACCCACTTCCATGCCAGTCTAGTCAATTTAATCGGGACAATGCTAGTCTGAGAAAGACAACTTCCCCCCATTCAGGGTATACAACCCATTGTTGTATTCAGGATCTTGGTTTGGCTTCCTTGATTTCCTGATATCACTCCTCGTCCTTGACAGGAGATTACTACCACCAATGTCTATTTTGAGGCAAAAATAAGAGTAATAATTATTTTTCTCATGTTTCTTTCTCTTAATAACTTTAATGGCTCATATAAACTCTTTCAATCTTTTTCTTTTTTTTGAGAATTTTATTTCATATATTAGAAATTAATTGCGCAATGTAAGAATAAATTAGACCTTAATCTACACTGAATTGAAAACATGTAAACCATTATAAAAAGTCTGACATCCCCCTCTCATCCAGAACATATGGTGAATTAAAAACTGGTACCAGCAGTATCTTGACAATCTTTCTGATGAAGATGCCTAGCTCTTCCGATAGATGAGTCATTCAGCTCAGAGAAAACACTTCTATGGTCCCCTAGGACCCATACTCCAAGTCAAGCACATGTAGGTAGTCTTTCCGCTGAACTACCAGCAACGGTATTTAATCCAAATGAAACCAAAGTAGTGACCATCTCAAACAGCTTTCTGCTGATTCTCCCTTTTTCATCATTTCCCAAATTGGACTTCAGTAAATCCTAGATTTGGCTCCTTTCACAGATAATCCAACTATTATCATCAAGCCTCATGAAGAAATGCCATTCAATATTATTCAGTCATTTTATGCCAGATCCAACTTGTATCTGGAGTTCTTTTTATGACTTGGCCAATATTATAAGCCAGCTGTTTTTTAACTAATCTAGCTATTGAAAATTTTGAACATTTAAGATCCCCTACTCAGAATAAAGGAACTGATTAACAGAGGCTATTTACATAGCTCTGGACCCCTCTGATCTCACAAGCATTTAGATTAAGACATTGCAGCCTATGTCCTTTGTTTCATGGGCCAAGTTCTTCAATGTTGGACCATAAAGCTTCCACCATCCCCTGAAATTCTAAAGTTAATTTTACTTTTGAAACCATGGAGCCTGTAGTTGTCATCTTCAGGATGCCGTACACTCCTTGCATGACTACCTTATTTCTGGCACTCACATTGATACCTCCCTCTCATTGCTCTGATCTAGAGCATGATTTGGCAACCTCCGCCTAGTATCCCTTGCTCTATGCTGGCTCAAATGTCCAACATTCTTTATGAAGTCTTTTGGAAAGCTCTCAAGACCAATCTTCTGGTTCTGGTGCCATATTGGGATTACTTGGGGTTATTTGCTCACTGTCTCTTCTTGTACTGTTTCTTCCCACCCCCACTCTGGGGCTTCACGTTTGGCTTCTCCAAACCTCTCAATTTCCCATCCCCAGTCACATTCTCTCAGGGTTCATCCTCTGCTCAACAAACCTGGATTAGTGTAGGTCTAGCCTTTGCTAGCATTTGAACTCAAATATATTTTAACATTCTTTTACTACTACTGTTATACATTATTTCCCCCAAGAGATGACATAGGTGGAATCATCTTTGAGTCAAGGATAACCAATAAAAGTTATAAAATATATGATCTGTTATGTGTGTTTTATTTTTTCTTTTTTTTCCAAATTTTTATCAATTTTTTTATTGTTTTCTTTTTATTTTTGTATAAGACATGCTTTCATTATGTTCAGCGTTACATCTTTTTACTTATTATTCCCCAAATCTAGTTCCAAGGTATACTCTGACCTGCCAGTTTTCATGGTTCAGAGGTCTTAAATTTTAAGGCTTAACCATTTTATTTGGTTCAGCGGTCCTCTTTTAGGGCTTAACCAAAAAATGTCAGGAAATAACCATCTCAATGGTTCAGCGGTCCTTTGGAAACACACTTTTTTTCTTGGATTTACTGCTTTAGATACTTAGCAAGGACATTATTAACAATCTGTCATCTGCGATATTCTTGATGGAATATGAGTCCATCTCCATCTTGGAAATAATCTCAAACAGACTGACCATAGCGAATATAACCTGTTTCTTTTTCCAAAGCCATGCATGCGACTAGGCTACTATATCGCCTATGTGGTATTTGGATACAGCCATTCAGTTCTTATCATCCATTGTTTTGGCATTGATCAGTTTCTACAAGGTCATATCAAAATGCTTGTGATTGCATCTCAATCAGGATATTTGAAAGTCGGAGCAAGTACTACTTGGCACTCAACCAAATGTTGGTTCAACCACAAAATATATAATTGGTGGTAATGTGGCCTTTCTTCCATGCAACCACTTGAACGGGAGTTTTTCCCGTTGCCATATGGTGACTGATATTATATGTGAACGTCACCAAACTGAAGTATGTTCCCCATGCAGAAGTTCTCCCACCAATTAGATTCCTTAAGCGTCATGGCCAGCATTCCATTAACTCGTTCTACCAGTCTGTTAATCTCCAGCTGGTAAAGTACTGGCACAACTCCTTAGATCCTCTTTACCTTTTTCAACCTTGGGATCACGCGGGATGTTTAATTTGTTCCATTGCCACTTAGCAAGACTTGAAGGTATACATAACAGTATATAACTTGATCCAGGATAAATAGTGTGAGTTTTGTAGCATCCACAATTTCAAGAGCCTTCATCTCGATCCATCTGGTCAGATGGTTGATTGCAATTGCTATATATTTGACTACCCATGTGCTCATATTCAGTGCTCCTATCAGATTGATGGATACTGTATGCCAGGAAAATCCAGGGTGGACCAGTCAATATCCAATTTATGTTCTTGTGTGGTTTTTGAAACTGGCACTCCGTGCAGCAAGCCAAATAATTGGCCACGTTATAGTTGATAGACTCCCAATAATAGTACTTGCAAATGTTGTCAATCTTCCTCAGGCCTCTATGCCCAACAACCTCATGCGTGGCCTAAATGATTACCATTCGATTTGAAAGTCTTGTGAATAATAGTTGTTTTCTGTCAATAATCTTAAATATTCCATCCTCGGCCTTGGCGCTTTCCATCACTTTCTGAAGTGCACCTTGGATCTCTTTGGGCTCGTTCCCAATTTCTCCATTGACCATTCTCTGAAACAGCTCATTATCCTGTTGGTATACCATTTGGACCATTTGTAACTTTGATAAGCTGTCCACATTTTGATGAGAAGCTCCGCTTGATGAACTTTCTTAAAGTCATAAGCTTGAAGCTTCAATGATAATTGGATTTAGATGTCCTTCCATCTCATAAGTTATGCAGCCAAGGCATGGAGGAGTGGTCCATCTTACAAAAAAGTGCATACCATGAATATACACCCAAAACTGATTACTGGCGTAAATCACTGCAAGGCATTCAAGCTCAGTAACGGCGTAATTCCGTTCTGCTGCTGATAAATGTCCGGCTTACATAAGATACCAGATGCTTGTCCCCAAGAATATCTACTTGACTCAGGATATCGCTAATTGACGTTAACAAAAGCATCAGTCTGCATAATAAACTCTCAATTGGAATCTAAATATTTAAAATTGTCGAATTTATCATTTACTGAATTAACTCATTAAAAAACTCTGGGCCTCTTCATTCTAAACGAATACTCTTTGAAACTTATATTTTAAATTTATTGCGGGGAAGGCTGACCATGGGACGGACACTTCCAAATATAACTCAGGAAAGACAAACTTAGTACCAGGGGAGGCACCCCAGAGAAGCGATGCTATCTCTTGTTGCCAGCGGGAACGCCACTTATGGGGAGGGGGAGGGAACGTGTGAAGGGGCCATAGCCACTATTGAGCACGTGTGGAGGAAGGGGTCTGATTTGATGAACCAGACTGGGAAACAGGAGGAGACCAGCTTTTGGCGACGCGGTGGGAGGTAACCAAACATCCACACTTGAAAGTGGTCCACCAAATGAGACCAGAATCTGTGGACAGCTTCTGGGAGGGTGGGGATGGAGCCAGCGATGGCATCCAAGACAATCGTGTGGATAGTCAACATGGCGATTGCAACCACCAGATTGGAGAAAGGGTGGAAGGGGGAGGCCATTGATGAAGCAAACATATCTCTTGACAGACTGAAGGGATGCGTTTGATCCTGGCCCAGCAGACGTTGAACTTCGCGCCATATCACTTGAGAGGTGGGGCACTTCTCCAGGCGGTGGAACAGCGTTCCATACTGGCCACACACGACACAGGATGAGTGTAAAGCGTTAGAGCGCTCAGCTGTACGATACACCCGCCTCAGGCAACGCCACACATGGGAGCGGACTTGAGGCTGCAACAGAGGATGGTGTGCGTATTTCCAGATAGTCTTTTGGGTCTCAGTGGAATAAGGGATGTCCATCATGTCCAGGTAGTCCACCCTGGATAGGACATGGGGTCGAATGGGGATCACGCCATCATGGATGGGTAGCCCCTGTACCTCTTGTGTGAACTGAGGAGAGGGGCGGCCTTTTTGGGTTGTATGTCCATTAATACAAATTCTCCACCTTGCGCTTCACATGGAGAGTAGGATTCGTTTGTAGTGGGTTTTAGTCCCGTGAGAACCTGTGGCCGATGTGTGTGATGCGAGGTATTTCATCAGGGAGTGGGGGTTTGATGGATTGTTGAGGCCCAAGGCTCGGGAGAAGTTGGAGCAGGCCGCGCGGGACCAGTGTTAGGATGGGAGTGTAGGAGCGGTGATGGCCGCGATCCAGGTGCCCAGGATCTTGGCAGCATGGGCTTTGAAGTCAAGCAGGCCCATGCTACCTTGATGATGAGGGCCAAACATGACCTCTAACCGTACTGGTGGAGGGCGGCCTGACCAAAGCCATCCTTGCAGCAAAGCATACAGGGATTTGAAGAAGCTTGTTGAGAAGGGGATGGCGTGGGCTCCAAATCGGACTTTGGATTTGAGCATAGAGTTGGCAAGAACAACCCTGCCAGTGAGGGTAGTAGGGTGGGCTCTGAGAGAGGTGATTCGCTTTGTCACGTTGTCCAATATACAGCACTCCATTACTGATGACGCATATCCGCCTGTCTCCATCCACATGCCCAGATGGTGCACCAGTCCTATGGTAGGACGTGGCACGAAGGGGAGCACCAGTGGAGCGGTGTGTGTTAGAGTTAGTAAGGTGTAGACGTGGGCGAGCAGATTGGCTGGGTTAGGAACTAATTGCTGGGGCCCAGCAGTTCTGAAACCGACCATGGAGGATGATTTTGGTTTTGGAGGCGTTCAGTGCCGCGTTGCTTACCCGGGAATATTCCTGAATGAGGGCTTCAAGCGCACGTGCATCTTTGTTATTAGACACCCCCACCACGCAATCATCTGCAAATGCTATCATCTTGACTGGGGTTTGGCCTGGCACTTGGACCCCAGTGAGTTGGGCACTCTCATTTCGCAGTAGTGGGTCAAGGCTGAAGTTATATAATAGTGGGCTGAGGGGGTCCCCTTGTCGCAAGCCCCTTTGAGGGCGGACTACTTTCGTTAGGAGGCTGGGCCACGCACTGCCATTGTCGCAAATTCTGTGAGCAGCATTACCCAGTTTATGAAGCGGGGGTAGGCGGAATTGATGGAGGCAGGCCCTAAGGTATTCCCAGTTTACTCTATCATAGGCCTTTTGTTGGTCCAAGAATACCAGTGCCCCAGAGGCTGTGGACTGAAATGCATTAGCCACGGAGTGCACGTTATCCCAAATCGACCTTCTGGGGATGAAACCAAATTGTTCTGGGGAGATGGTGGTAGATGCTACAGTCCCTAATTGGTTAGCCATAATTTTTGTTAAAATTTTGGTGTCTGTGTTTGTTAGAGAAATGGGGCTCCAGTTGGCTAAGTCAAGCTTATCCCTTTCTTGAAGAGTGTGACAGTAAAGGCCTCATGTCCTCCTGGTAGGAGGCGCATTTCCAGCAGGCTTTGGTTAAGTGAGGCTAGCAGCAAAGGGGATATATATTTGAAATATTTTTTGTAGAACTCATATGGAATGCCATCTGGGCCTGGGCATTTTCAGTTTGGCGCACCGCGAATGGCTGTCCATAATTCGTTCAGAGTAATTAAATTCATTATTTCTGATAACTTTTCTTTCTCGTTGCAAACACTTTTGCAACCTATTCAATTCAAGACTAAATCTAGTTTGATAATCTCACAGAGGAGATTAGTCTGCGCCCATGTCTGGGAGAAGTTGGGCAAGTAAGGCAAGAGGAGCAGGCGGAAGGCCCGCGGCCTTTAACATTTGAAAACGCCCCAGAGAATCCGGTGGAATAGAAAAAAATCTCAAAAAACTGGCGGTCACAATTTCCCCAGAGATACTCGCATGACAAGCATGATGCAACCAGTACATCAACACGCCACACTCCCAGCCACTTTTGTTGGTGGAATTTGGAGTCCATGTGTATCTGGACATCCAAAAAATGGCCTTATGGGAAAAATTTTGTGAAGATGTACACAAAATTTTCCTGACCGTGGTGTACGTTGCACCTCACTCCATGTCACGCGGTTGGCTGGACCTGGGTTTCAAAAGCAAAATAGCAGCAGACGAGGCTGCACCGGTGCGCATAGTGGTCGACCTCTCTGAAGGGCAATGGGTCATCAAAACCAAACGCACCAGATGGACAAAATCAAACCAAATTTTCCTCATGTTTGACTTTTTGCCTACTACGGTAAAACGTGACATTTTAGAGCAACACCTGAAAGATGGTCTCACCATATATGGCAAAATAAAATATTTTGAAATGCAACATTTCACGCTGATGCCACACCTGTGCACTGGCAAAGCCATCGCAGTTCTGACCCCAAATGAGGAGATCGCAAAGGACCTAACCCAGATCCCGCACTCCACCTTTATTGACATCGCAGGGCATACCACCCACCCATTCTGGGTAACCGTGGACAGCGCGCCCCCCATTTGCACCCACTGTGACGCGTTCAGCCATAAGGCACATGCATGCCCCATCAAGGAGGGCGTCACATTTCAAGAGCACCCCTTGGCGGCCATGGCCAGTGGAAAGGAGCACTACAAAACAACCGCAAGCACCAAAGGAGGCTTTCCTGTGGGGAGCACAAGGCTACTACCTATTGGTAAAGCCCATCTCCCCAGAGGAGTGGAAGAAGGCCAAGCAGGCCCATAGGGCCGCGGCCAAAGAAGCAGCCAAGGCCACCACCACCATCCCACACTCACAACGCCAGGAGGACATAGAGACCTTTGCGGCGGAAGTGACTTAGAACCCATCAACCAATCAGATTGGGAGGCCCATGCTGAGCGGGCCACTCAATCTGAGGATCTGATGGGAGATTTTATCTCACCCAATCGCTGCACCCAAGCTCTAGTCAAAACCAACTTGGGACCTATCCCAACTGAAAATTTTTTTGCCCCACTCACGGTGCACCAAACTTATCCGCACTGCAAAAAATTTGTCTGACGTCGAGAAAACAAAAAGTGAAGGCCAAAGCCAACGCGACTCTTTCTGCAAAAATTAACAAAAACCCCAATAGTGTTGCTGCTAACACCCGCGCTGCTGTGAAAGCCCATGGGGACCTTGAAGAGGCTGGTGGGCCTGGGTGCCCACCCCTCGCACCTAAGGTGCGATGGGGGAAACCTTCACTCTAAGGATGCTGAATATCGCCGGACTCAAGGCCTCCCCGTCCCAGGCTAGGAAGCTGAGTTTTTTACAACACAATTTACCCATGGATATCCTGACCATCCAGGAGTCCCACTGTCCATGAGGTTCCGAGGAAGCTTGGAAAACAATGCTCCTCCCATCCCTATCCTTTTGGTCAAAGCACTGTGGGGTGCTAATTTGGAAAAATAATTTTTTCAAATTCACATCCTCAGAAACATTCCTAAATGGCTGAGTGCTCGTTGTCACCTTCTCATGGGCTGACGTTGCACACACAATTGTCAACATCTATGCCCCAAATGGTGCACACGAGCGTCAGGAATTTTTCTCATCAGTCAAATCCCTCCTGCTACCCCCTGATTCTTTCCTAGTTGGTGACATGAACTGTTGGCTAACCTCACCAATGGACCAGTGGCCGCCCTCACCCCACGCCCCACAGGGTCATGTAGAACTACGCATTCTAAAAGCCACCATTGGGTTAATGGATGCGCTGCCGTGATATGCCCCACTGCCCAAAAACCTGACGCGTCCCCACGTCCACAACGGCCAATTAAGGTCCATGACCCGCATCAACCTTATTCTAACGCCGGCGAAATTCCAAAACCACATCTCCCACTTCAAAACAACAAAAATGGAACTCTTTGACCACTGACTGGTCTCAATAACATACCACTTACCCGTCACAGTTGCAAAGACCCCACATTGGTGCAAAATCTGCCACCCCAAGCTCGCATCACCAGGATTTTCCACGTGGGTGGAAGAGGCAACTTTGGCGAAATCGTTTGTTGCACTGTTTTGCATGGACCCCATTTCCACAAAGGCAACTTTCAAAGAGGACACCATCAGCCACTATCACCATCTCTCCTCCAGATGCTCACGAGCCACATCGGCGGTTATCTCGCATGCTCTGGCGGAATTGGCCCACTTGGAGTCCAATATTCCAGCCACAGGATACAGCCCTGCATGGGGCCAGAAGTGGGCGGAGGCAGCTGCCCACCTCAACGCACTCGAAAGGCAACACAAACATCAGGTTTGTGTCCAATACAGGGCCACACGCATCACTAAAGGCGACAAGTGCACTGCATACTTCTTTAAAAAAAATTTGCACCACGCCAGAGCATAACCTGCACATAGGTGCGAAGATTGGATAATTCTATTGTGGACACACTGGCCGAAGTGGCAATCAAAATGCAAAAATATTACTCTGAGTTATACCAAGCCAAACCAATTCAGCTGGCTGAGATGGCGGAATTTCTCGACTGAGCTCATATCCACACCATCTTCCAATACCCAGAAATAATGAATTTAATTACTATGAATGAATTATGGACAGCCATTCGCGGTGCGCCAAACTGAAAATGCCCAGGCCCAGATGGCATTCCATGTGAGTTCTACAAAAAATATTTCAAATATATATCCCCATTGCTGCTAGCCTCACTTAACCAAAGCCTGTTGGAAATGCGCCTCCTACCAGGAGGACATGAGGCCTTTACTGTCACACTCTTCAAGAAAGGGATAAGCTTGACTTAGCCAACTGGAGCCCCATTTCTCTAACAAACACAGACACCAAAATTTTAACAAAAATTATGGCTAACCAATTAGGGACTGTAGCATCTGCCACCATCTCCCCAGAACAATTCAGTTTCATCCCCAGAAGGTCGATCTGGGATAACGTGCACTCTGTGGCTAATGTATGTCAGTCACAGCCTCTGGGGCACTTGTATTCTTGGACCAACAAAAGGCATATGATAGAGTAAACTGGGAATACCTTAGGCCTGACTCTATCAATTCCGCCTAACCCCCGCTTCATAAACTGGGTGATGCTGCTTACAGAATCTGCGACAATGGCAGTGCGTGACCCAGGCTTCCTAACGGAAGTAGTCCGCCCTCAAAGGGGCCTGCGACAAGGGGACCCCCTCAGCCCACTCTTATACAACTTCAGCCTAGACCCACTACTGCGAAATGTGAATGCCCAACTCACTGGGGTCCATGTGCCAGGCCAAACCCCAGCCAAGATGATGGCATTTGCAGATGATTGCATGGTGGGGGTGTCTAATAACAAAGATGCACGCGCGCTTGAAGCCCTCATCCAGGAATATTCCCGGGTAAGCAACGTGGCACTGAACGCCTCCAAAACCAAAATCATCCTCCATGGTCGGTTTCAGAACTGCTGGGCCCCAGCAATTAGTTCCTAACCCAGCCAATCTGCTCGCCCACGTCTACACCTTACTAACTCTAACACACACCGCTCCACTGGTGCTCCTCTTCGTGCCACGTCCTACCATAGGACTGGTGCACCATCTGGGCATGTGGATGGAGACAGGCGGATATGCGTCATCAGTAATGGAGTGCTGTATTGGACAACGTGACAAAGCGAATCACCTCTCTCAGAGCCCACCCTACTACCCTCACTGGCAGGGTTGTTCTTGCCAACTCTATGCTCCTATCCAAAGTCTGGTTCAGAGCCCACGCCATCCCCTTCTCACCAAGCTTCTTCAAATCCCTGTATGCTTTGCTGCAAGGATGGCTTTGGTCAGGCCGCCCTCCACCAGTACGGCTAGAGGTCATGTTTGGCCCTCATCATCAAGGTGGCATGGGCCTGGTTGACTTCAAAGCCCATGCTGCCAAGATCCTGGGCACCTGGATCGCGGCTGTCACCACTCCTACACTCCCATCCCAACACTGGTCCCGCGCGGCCTGCTCCAACTTCTCCCAAGCCTTGGGCCTCAACAATCCATCAAACCCCCACTCCCTGATGAAATACCTCGCATCACACACATTGGCCACAGGTCCTCATGGGACTAAAACCCACTACAAACGAATCCTACTCTCCATGCGAAGTGCAAGGTGGAGAATTTGTATTAGTGGACATAAAACCTGAAGAGGCCGCCCCTCTCCTCAGTTCACACAAGAGGTACAGGGGCTACCCATCCATGATGGCGTGATCCCCATTTGACCCCATGTCCTATCCAGGGTGGACTACCTGGACATGATGGACATCCCTTATTCCACTGAGACCCAAAAGACTATCTGGAAATATGCACACCATCCTCTGTTGCAGCCTCAAGTCCGCTCCCATGTGTGGCGCTGCCTGAGGTGGGTGTATCGTACAGCTGAGCGCTCTAACGCTTTACACTCATCCTGTGTCATGTGTGGCCAGTATGGAACGCTGTTCCACCGCCTGGAGAAGTGCCCCACCTCTCAAGTGATATGGCGCGAAGTTCAACGTCTGCTGGGCCAGGATCAAACACATCCCTTCAGTCTGTCAAGAGATATGTTTGCTTCATCAATGGCCTCCCCCCTTCCACCCTCCCTCCAATCTGGTGGTTGCAATCGCCATGTTGACTATCCACACGATTGTCTTGGATGCCATCGCTGGCTCCATCCCCACCCTCCCAGAAGCTGTCCACAGATTCTGGTCTCATTTGGTGGACCACTTTCAAGTGTGGATGTTTGGTTACCTCCCACCGCGTCGCCAAAAGCTGGTCTCCTCCTGTTTCCCAGTCTGGTTCATCAAATCAGACCCCTTCCTCCACACGTGCTCAATAGTGGCTATGGCCCCTTCACACGTTCCCTCCCCTCCCCATAATTGGCGTTCCCGCTGGCAACAAGAGATAGCATCACTTCTCTGGGGTGCCTCCCCTGGTACTAAGTTTGTCTTTCCTGAGTCATAACTTGAAGTGTCCGTCCCATGGTCAGCCTTCCCCGCAATAGATTTATATTTAAATTCATTATTTCCGAGTATCAGAAAATGGTGCAGATATGAGCTTTGTTGAGAAATTATGCCATTTCAGCCGGCTGAATTTGGTTCAGCTCAGTATAACTCGGAGTAATATTTTTGCATTTTGATTGCCACTTCAGCCAGTGTGTCCGCAATGGAATTATCCAATCTTCACACCTGTGTGCAGGCCACGCTCTGGCATGGTGCAAAATTTTTTAAAGAAGTATGTGATGCACTTGTCGCCTTTAGTGATGCATGTGGCTCTGTATTGGACACAAACCTGATGTTTGTGTTGCCTTTTGAGTGCATTGAGGTGGGCGGCTGCCTCCACCCACTTCTGGCCCCATGCAGGGCTGTATCCTGTGGCTGGAATATTGGACTCCAAGTGGGCCAATTCCGCCAGTGCGCGCGAGATAACCGCCGATGTGGCTCATGAGCATCTGGAGGAGAGATGGTGATAGTGGCGGATGGTGTCCTCTTTTGAAAGTTGCCCATGTGGAAATGGGGTCCGCACAAAATGGTGCAACAAATGATTTTGCCAAAGTGCCTCTTCCACCCACGTGGAAAATCCTGGCAATGCGAGCTCGGGGGGCAGATTTTGCACCAATGTGGGGTCTTTGCAACTGTGACAGGGTAAGTGGTAGGTTATTGAGACCAGTCGGTGGTTGGAGAATTCCATTTTTGTTGTTTTGAAGTGGGAGATGGGGGTTGGAATTTCGCCGATGTTAGAATAAGGTCGATGTGGGTCATGGACCTTAATTGGCCATTATAGATGTGGGGACACATCATGTTTTCAAGCAGTGGGGCATGTCGCGGCAGCGCATCCATTAACCCAAGGGTGGCTTTTAGAATGCGTAGTTCTACGTGACCCTGTGGGGGTGTGGGGTGAGGGAGGCCACCAGTCCGTTGGTGAGGTTAGCCAACAGTTCATGTCGCCAACTAGGAAAGAATCAGGGGGTAGTGGGAGGGATTTGACTGATGAGAAAAATTCCTGACGCTTGTGTGCACCATTTGGGGCATATATATGTTGATGATTGCATGTGCAACTTCAGCCCATGAGAAGGTGATGATGAGCACTTGGCTATTTAAGAATGTTTCTGAGGATGTGAATTTGAAAAATTATTTTTCTGAATTAGCACCCCACAGTGCTTCAACCAAAAGGAAAGGGATGGGAGGAGCATTGTTTTCCAAGCTTCCTCGGAACCTCATGGACAGTGGGACTCCTGGATGGCCAGGATATCCACGGGTCAATTGTGTTGTAAAAAACTCAGTTTCCTAGCCTGGGATAGGGAGGCCTTGAGTCTGGCGATATTCAACATCCCTAGAGTGAAGGTTTCCCCATCGCACCTTAGGTGCGATGGGGTGGGCCCTGGGCCCACCAGCCTCTTCAAGGTCCCCACAGGCTTTCACAGCAGTGCAGGTGTTAGCAGCAATGCTATCGGGGTTTTGTTACTTTTTGCAGAAAGAGATTCGTTGGCTTTGGCCTTCACATTTTTTTCCTGATGTCAGATGAATTTTTTGCGGTGCAGATAAGTTTGGTGCACCGTCGAGTGGGTCAAAATTTTTTTTTTAGTTGGGATAGGTCCCAAGTCAGTTTTGACCAGAGCTTGGGTGCAGCGATTGGGTGAGATCAAATCTCCCATCAGATCCTCAGATTGAGTGGCCCGCTTGGCATGGGCCTCCCAATCTGATTGGGTGATGGATTCCTGAGTCACTTCTGCCGCGAAGGTCTCCATGTCCTCCTGGCGTTGTGAGTGTGGGATGGCGGTGGTGGCCTTGGCCGCTTCCTTGGCCGCGGCCCTATGGGCCTGCTTAGCCTCCTTCTGCTCCTGCGGGGAGATGGGCTTTACCAATAGGTAGCAGCCTTATGCTCCCCACGGGAAAGCCTCCTTGGTGCTTGCGGTTGTTTTGTAGTGCGCCTCTCCACTGGCCATGGCCGCCAAGGGGTGCTCTTGGTTTGTGACGCCCTCCTTGATGGGGCATGCATGCACCTTA
The DNA here is from genome assembly GCA_022478985.1 of Massospora cicadina. Taxonomy (NCBI): domain Eukaryota; kingdom Fungi; phylum Entomophthoromycota; class Entomophthoromycetes; order Entomophthorales; family Entomophthoraceae; genus Massospora; species Massospora cicadina. The sequence goes on from JAKSZP010000181.1 coordinate 39,742, forward strand.
TGGCCAAACGCGTCACAGTGGGTGCAAATGGGGGTGCGCTGTCCATGGTTACCCGGAATGGGTGGGTGGTATGCCCTGTGATATCAATAAAAGTGGAGTGCAGGATCTGGGTTAGGTCCTTCGCGATCTCCTCAGTTGGGGTCAGAACTGCGATGGCTTTGCCAGTGCACAGGTGTGGCATCAGCATGAAGCGTTGCATTTTGAAAGATTGTATTCCACCATATATGGCGAGACCATCTTTCAGGTCTTGCTCCAAAATGTCACGTTTTACCGTAGTAGGCAAAAAGTCAAACGTGAGGAAAATTTGGTTTGATTTTGTCCATCTGGTGCATTTGGTTTCGATGACCCGTTGCCCTTCAGGGAGGTCAACCACTATGCGCACCACTGCAGCCTCATCTGCTGCTATTTTGCTTTTGAAACCTAGGTCCAGCCAACTGCATGACATGTAGTGAGGTGCAATGTACACCGCGGTCAGGAAACTTTTGTGTACATCTTAACAAAATTTTTCCCATAAGGCCGTTTTTTGGATGTCCAGATACACACGGACTCCAAATTCCACTGACAAAAGTGGCTGGGAGTGTGGCGTGTTAATGTACTGGTTGCATCGTGCTTGCCACACGAGTATCTCCGGGGAAATTGTGACCGCCAGTTTTTTGAGATTTTTGTCTAATCCCCCAGATTCTCCGGGGCGTTTTCAAACGTTGGAGGCCGTGGGCCTTCCGCCTGCTCCTCTTACCTTGCTTGCCCAACTGCTCCCTGACATGGGCGCAGACTAATCTCCTCTGTGAGATTATCAAACTAGATTTAGTCTTGAATTGAATAGGTTGCAAAAGTGTTTGCAACGAGAAAGAAAAGTCTTGAGACCTCTCTCTGAAAACTTATATAAATTGAATAAGGGGTTGATCAATTCTCGCATCAATCTCATATAAATCTTTGGTAATATCCAATTATTTCAAGGAACACTTTGTTCTTAGACACTTTTAAAGATGGCCAACTTTTCTATGGCCTCAATCTTCTGGGTTTGTGGCTGCAGTCCACTGGAGCTGATGATGAACAAAAGATATTCCAACTCATTCTTAAAGAAGTGGCGCTTCCTTGGCCTAATCTCCAGGCTAGCCGCGGACAGCCTCTTGAAGACTTCTTCCAAGTAGTGTAACGGTTAGTAAAGGTCCTAATGAACATATTTATGACATCCAAGTACACCATGACGCATGACAACTTCAAGTCATTAAGCATAACGTCCTAGCCCTCTGGAATGTCGCAGGTGCATTGCAAAGACCATGGGGCATCCAAGCTGGTTGATTTAGCCCCTTTGCGGTGATAATCGCACATTCCTACTGATCTCCACTTGGCAAAATGATTTTTCCAATGTCTCAATATTGGATCCATCAAGGAGAAATGCGTTGCTTCTTCAAATTGATCTAGTGCATCATCAATTTGTTGTAGTGGATATGAAACCTTAATTGTTATTTTGTTCAGCTTCTGATAGTCAACTTTTACCCAATTAGAGCTGTCCTTCTTCTTTACAATCAGGATAGGGCTTTCCCAGGGACTCAATGACGGAACTAGGTGACAGTTCTTCACTAGTTTTCTGATTTTCTCATCCAATGCTACTTCAGCAGCTTTTGACCATCAAATCAGTCTCATCCTGATTGGCCAATTTTATCCCATTATTGACCTTGTGGATCACATCTCTTGCAAAGCCCAAAATTTCTAGTTGTCTTGGGAAATAAATCCTATTACTTTTTGAACATTTTTAGCACCTCCTCTTGCTGTCCTTTTGTCAGATCAGTGAGTTGATCTCAATCAACCAATAGGTTGATACTCTCAGTTACCCTGTACAGTTATATCATCTCATTGAGGGTACCAAAATTGTGAAATCTCCTCAGTTTGGCTTTCATGACTAGATAAACAAATGCGACGATTTGATTAATCTCAATCTTAATCAGTTTTTCACACTTCGCCAGGAGAACATAAATTTCTCCATGGCCCAGCATTATTATTCAAGGAGCCACCCATGGCTCTACTCTGGACTTCTTCATGGGGCTTCTGGTCTTCCCATACAGTATCTCCGGTATCTCTAATGTCAACCATGTGTCAACAATTATTTGTGATCTCAGTGGTATGGTTTTTGCATCCTTGATCCTCAGTGGAATTCCCCAATTTTCTAGGATTTCCTCCAACATTTCTCATTGCTTCCAACCAACTAGTTGGTATCAAATTGGGACAATGTCATCATTTATATCAAATTGATGAAGTTGTCTCTCCAGGTAAGTGGATTCTCCCCATCTTTATGATAAACCAATGGTAACGTCTGACCCTATATGGTCAACATATTATCTTTGAAGTTACATTTAACCCCGTATTTCCTTAAAAACTTTGTCCTAATTAGAATATTGTAGTTTTGGTTGGCCAAAATTGTTGCTGGGGTGTATACCACTAGGGATCCAAATATGAGTTGTAAAGTGCCATATGCTCCACAGGAGTTGGATATTTTTGGCCTGGAAGCACCATATTCCTTATTATGTTTCAAATCAAGTAGCTTTTCAATTTCTTCATCAGCTTGGTTATGACATTATTAATTGGTTCCTTGATGTCAGTAATCACCTGCATCCATAATTGATTGACCATTATATCGATATATGTACACTCAGAGTATCGCAAAATGGTATTTACTGAGTGTATAGTGGCATTATCCACTGAATCAAGTCAGTTTTCTAATTTGCGCTGACATATCAGAAACTTATTCCTTAATTGCGCTTAAGGGGATTAACATTTTTGTCTCATCTAATTTGACCTCGGTCAAATCATCCAGATTCTCAGAAGATCAAGTATTGTCCTCTAGTTGGCGCGCATATGGGTGAGCAACTTCCTTGATTATTTCAAGGTCGATCCCTTCTCACTAATCCAGTTACCCATTGACATTAAGTTGACCACTAGGTAAATTTGGTCCTGTGCATCATCATTGGTGAATATATCACTAATGTTAATATCCTCATTTAGGATATTTGGAGAAACAGTTTTAACCGTAGCTCAAGACTGTTCCCCATCTAGGCCATGGGCCCTTTTCCCAACTCCTATGTGGGTTTGGCCTCCTTTGCCTGGATCAAGTCGAGTTGATCCTTAGGCTTCTTGCTAAAGCACTGTCTAGCGAAGTAGACCTTCCCTCTGAATTGATGACAGAATTGTTACTATTGTCTGTCTGTTTATATTCCTTGGGTTTGTTTCCTGGCACTGTTTGATTGTTTTACTCCTTAACATTTTCAGTTCCTTGGTAGGATTCGAATTTTAATCTGTACTCAGCTTGAAGATTTAATTAGGGGCCTCAAACGTGGCTCTTAGTATCTTCAAGTATTACCATTTTTGAAGTGGCTATTTCAGTTGTTAATGTGGAAGACATCATTTTATGTAAATCATGATAAGGCCAAAGGGCCACTTTTAATGCGATCTACATGTCAAAATCACCCAATACTTTTGCTCTGACCACTTTCTGTGATCCTAGGTAGAATTGGTCGGTGAACTACGTTAAGGTCTCGTCTTTCTGAACTTGCTTCCTCATAAATTCTTGTTTTCATTTTGACATACACGTGGGGCTTCCAAACTCCTTCATTATTGCATCCTTGGCCTTTGAGTAAGACCAGTGTCTCCCTTTAGATGAGGTACCACCAAGCTTTGACAGTCTGTATCCAAACAGTTCATGACCTTTAAAGCTTTTTGTCTATTGCCAAACTCAAACATAGTCATGTCAAACAATCAGAAGAACGTAGAAGCATTATCCTGATGAAAAGTGGGTAATTTTAACATGGCTTTGAATTCCTCTAAAGTTTCTCTAGCCGCCACTCTCAGCTCAGCTACCTAACTGACTTTAGGAGTAACTTTGTGGGTCATCTCCAAAATGGCAGCAAATGCGGTTGGCATACTTCTAGAAATTGTCAACTTCACAACTGGAGTCCTTGTGGTCCTTTCTTCAGTGTCAGTCGCCACATAGGGCTCACATTCTCATCTCTGAGTCTTCAGCTCAACTTGATTCACTAGATACTCTATGTCTGAGCTGATTGAACGCAATCAAATGTGATCCGCTTAACATTCCATCTTCAAGAATAAACTTCTCAGACTAAAATTCCCTTTTTTAATGACGTTACTTTACTAAGTAACTCATTGCCAATGTTGAAAATCTAATCCTTCCTTAATCTTAGTGACTCTCTCCTCCAAGGCAGCGAATTCTTTATGATAAGATGAATTCAAGGCGTTCCTGTTTACAGTTGCCAATTATGTCCAAAAATCTTCTTAACTCTTCCTTATATGACATCTAGATTGGCGTACCTTACTTGACTACCCTCTGTAGTGAGCACCAAACGTTAAAATTTGGACTTCTACTTTGATTGTTAAATACTGATAGTTCCCAGAAGTTTAATTGCACAGGTTTAGTATGTTCACAATTTTCGCTGCTTGATAGTAAATGATATGTAATTGCTATTATTATGACAACTATAACCCATAGGTGAATAGGTAAGACTGCTATGTTCAACGCTATACCTGTAAAAACACTGATTATTTTGACTATAGGGACTTATTCCCTGTTTCAGATGAACTTAATCCACTTTCAAATTTAGAGGTTCCCGGCCTTTATTCTTGTCACACTGAGTCTATGGATATTCATGTCTAAGGTCTGCTTCTCTTTAGAGGATATCTGATCATTACTCTTTATACATACAAAAGAGTCCACAATTATTTTATACCACAACAATAATTAACTGAAGATGAATATCACATAAAACGCCCTCAAATTCTAATTAAACTCTTTTTTAATGTGAACTGTTAAGAAATTTATAGAGGAAATTTGTCACCTAACAACTGGGGGCCTCAGCCATGTTCAGAAGCCATTGCCGTTGAACTTTCATATGACGTCTTTACCAGCGATGGTCTTCTCCATCAGGTTAGGAATACCTCCATTGTACATCCTTGAGACCTATAACTGAAAGAGCAAGAAAACACATCCCTACATCTACCTCTTGATCACAGCAAACCAACCATATTTAGCAAGTGACCTGATTAGGTAATGGGACTCTTTACCCATTAAGAAAAGTCGTGAACCAATTGATTCATTCACTAGTTGCAAGTGGCATCACTCACCTCACAACTGCTAATTAAATCTACAATCAGTTAGCAATGAAACCTAATCAATATAATTGGTACATCGGATAATCAATCAGTAAATTGACTATTAGATGCCCCAATTTTGTTGGCAACTCTGCCCAATGAGATCATAAGAATCCACCTAAATTTATCTCTAGTGGATACAAACCTGGCAAATTAATCAAGAAAATTCTGGAACATTATTATAATCCAAAATCGAGGTCAACTGATATTCATTTCATTCGCTAGTGGGACTTATTCCCAAGAAATCCAACAGGTAACTTAGCAAGCTGGAAAGGTGGTCCATAATTCCAATAGAGGCCAGTATATTTCTTTGAATGGCATAATAATTTGTCAATCAGTCATCATTACATCATAGTAAATGAAAGTATACATACCAGTCTATATAATTATATGCTCAATGCCACATAAAACGCTTTAGATGAACTACTATATAATTTGGGCTCAACTGCCTGACTATGGAATCATGAAACCTCCATCTGAGATCATTTTCCCATTTTTATTAGGCTGAGCAATGCAAATATTATCAAATGATAAGAAATTACTTTGAAAACTCCGTTGACTGAGACTATTAATAAACATGCAACCACAAGAGCCATAAGTGTCATGAGAATACCCAAAGCCACTGTTAAACTCAGAGCAACAGCTGCACATTAATAAGCAGGATAAAGCTCCACAATATATTTAATTTATCGCGGGGAAGGCTGACAAGGGGATGGACACTTCCAATAAGACACAAAGAAAACGAAACGTAGTAACAGGGGGCACCCCAGAGAAGCTAATGCAATCTCCTGTTGCCAGCGGGAACGCCACTACTGGGAGGAGGGGGAACGTGTAAAGGGGCCAGAACCACGATTGAGCACGTGTGGAGGAAGGGGTCAGAGTTGATGAACCAAACCGGGAGCCAGGAGGAGACCAACTGACGGCAACGCGGTGGGAGGTATCCAAACATCCACACTTTAAAGTGGTCCACTAAGTGGGACTGGAACTGATGGACAGCTTCTGGGAGGATGGGGGTGGAGCCTGTGATGGCATTCAAGACAATTGTGTGGATAGTCCACATAGCGATTGCAACCACCAAAGCATGGAGGGAGGGTGGAAGAGGGGAGACCATAGATAAAGCAAACATAACCCTAGACAAATTAAAGGGATGAGCCTGATCCTGGCATAGCAGACGTTGCACCTCACGCCATATCGCTTTAGATGTAGGGCACGTCTCCAGGCGGTGAAACAGCGTTCCATACTAGTCACACATGACACAGGATGAGTGTAAAGCGTTAGAGCGCTCAGCAGTACGGTACACCCGCCTCAAGCAGCGCCACACATGGGAACAGATATGAGGCTGCAGAAGAGGGTGGTGGGCGTATTTCCAAATTATCTTCTGGGTTTCAAGGGAATAAGGGATGTCCATCATGTCCAGGTAGTCCACCCTGGATATGACATGGGGCCTTGTGGGTATCAAGCCGTCCAGAATGGGTAATCCCTGTACCTCCTGTGTGAACTGAGGAGAGGGACGCCCCCTCTGGGCAGTGTGTCCACAAATATGAATTCTCCACTCAGCGCTCCACATGGAGAGGAGGATTCGTTTGAAGTGGGGTGAAATTCCATGGGGACCTGCGGCCAAAGGGTGGGAAGCCAGATATTTCATCAAAGAGTGAGGGTGTGAAATATTGATAAGGCTCAGGGCGCGGGAGAAGTTGGAGCGGGCCATGCGGGACCAGTGTTGGGCTGGGAGTGTAAGGATGATAATAGCAGCGATCCAGGTGCCCAGGATCTTTGCATCATGGGCCTAAAAGTTGAGCAGGCCCAAGCCACCACTATGGCGAGGGCCAAACATGACCTCAAGTCGCACTGGCGGTGGGCGGCCTGACCAAAGCCACCCTTGCAGAAGGGCATACAGTGTCTTGAAGAAACCTGAGGAGAAGGCGATGGCATGAGCCCCAAACCAAACTTTGGAGAGGAGCGTATAGTTGGATAGTACAACCCTGCCAGTAAGGGAAGTAAGGTGGGCTCTGAGGGAGGCAATGCGCTTCATTATGTTGTCCAGAATATGGTTTTCCATCACCATTGAGGCATAACCGCCTGCATCTAACCACACCCCCAAATGGCGGACTGGTCCAACGGTAGGGCGTGACACAAAGGGGAGCACGAGTGGGGCGGTGTGGGTTGGGCAGGGTAAGCAAGCGCGTGTGCTAGCAGATGGGGCCAGCTGGAAACAGGGCGCTGAGGCCCAGCAGGTTTGACACCGGCCAAGGAGGATCTTTTCAATTTTGGAAGCGTTGAGTGCAGCATTACTTACCCGGGAGTAAACCTGGATAAGAGCTTCAAGCGTGCATGCGTCATGATTGTTAGACACCCCAACCACACAGTCATCAGCAAATGGCAACATTCTGACTGGGGCTTGGCCTTGCACATGGACCCCAGTAAGGCGGTCATTCACGTTGCAAAGAAGTGGGTCTAGGCTGAAGTTATATAAGAGTGGGCTAAAGGGGTCCCCTTAGCGTAGGCCCCTTTGAGGGCGGACTACATCCGTGAGAAAGCCAGGGCCATGCACTGCCATTGTAGCGGATTCTGTCAGCAGCATCACCCAACTGATGAAGCGAGGGGTAGGCGGAATTGGTGGAGGCAGGCCCTGAGGTAATCCCAGTTTGCTCTATCATAGGCCTTCTGTTGGTCTAAAAATACAAGTGCACCAGAGACTGTGGACTGACAGGCGTTGGCTACAGTGTGCACGTTGTCCCAAATCGAACTTCTGGGTATGAAACTGAATTGTTCTGGGGAATGGTAGCAGATGCAACAATCCCTAGACGGTTAGCCATGATTTTAGTCAAAATGTTTGTGTCAGTGTTTGTTAGAGAAATGGGGCGCAAGTTGCCCAGGTCTAGCTTATCCCCTTTTTTGAAGAGCGTAATGGTGTAGGCCTCTTGCCCTCCTGGTAGGAGGCGCGTTTCCAAAAGGCTCTCGTTAAGAGAGGCTAGCAACAGTGGAAATAAATATTTGTAGTACTTCTTATAGAACTCATAAGGAATGCCATCAGGGCCAGGGCATTTCATATTTGGTGCACCGCGGACGGCGGACCAGAGTTCATCCAAAGTAATCAAATTCATTAACTCTAGGAACTGGGAAATGTTGCGGATATGTGCACTTTTGAGAAAATTCACCATTTCAAACAACGGAATCAGGTCATATCAGTACAATTTGGAGTAATAATTTTGTATCTTGATCGCCACTTTGGCTGGCATATCCGTTACAGAATTGTCTGGCCTTCAGACCTGTGTGCAGGCCAAGCTCTGGCGTGGTGAGAAGAATTTTAAAAAAAGTAAGTGGAGCATGGGTCGCCCGCTGTGATGTGTTTAGCTCTGTACTGAACACAAACCTGATACTTGTGTTGCCACTCAAGCGCGTTGAGGTGGGCATCTACTTCCGCCCACTTGCGGCCCCAAGCAGGGCTGTAGCCCTTGGCTGGGACGTTAAACTCCAGGTGGGCCAGCTCTGCCAGAGCGCGCGAGATGACTGCAGAGGAAGATTGTGAATGTCGGGATGACAGGTGGCGAGCCTGGTGGATTGTGTACGCCTTGAAGGCTGACCAAGTGGAAATTGGATCAGCGCAAAATGGTGCAATAAACTCCAGAGCCGTGGTCGCTGATTCCATCTATGAGGAAAATTGGGGTGACACGATTTTAGCTGGGTGGAGTTTGCACCAATATGGAGCCTGAGAAATGGGGTTGGGTGTGCAGAAGGAAATCGAAACCAACCTGTGATTGGAGAAATTGATCTTCATCATGGTGAATTAGGAAGTTGGGTACGAAATTTCATTGGCGCAAGGATAAGGTCAATGCAGGACATGGATCTTAACTGGCCGTTGTGGACGTGGGGCGTGACGTGCTTTTGAGAAGTGGAGCATGACATGGCAGCGTGTCAATCAACCCTAGGGTGGCCTTGAGGATGTGTTGTTCTACATGTCCCTGTGGCGGGGAAGATGAGGAAGGCCAGCGGTCAGTGGATGGGTTCAACCAACAGTCCATGTCACCAATGATGAAAGGGCAGGGGGTAACAGAAGTGATTTGACTGACAAGAAAAATTCCCGACGTTCTTGTGCACAGGTCAGGGCGTAAATGTTGACAATAGCGTGCACTATGTCAGCCCACAAAAAATTGACAACAAGGACGCAGCCGCTAAGAAAGGATTCAGATGATAAAAATTTAAAATAATTGTTTTTTCTAATAAGCACCCCACAGTGCTTGGACCAGAAGGAAAGGGAAGGGAGGAGCATGGATTTCCATGTTTCCTCAGAACTGCACGGACAGTGGGACTCCTGGATGGCCAGGATGTCCACAGTTAAATTATTTTTTAAAAAACTCAGTTTTTTAGCCTGGGATGGTGAGGCCTTGAGTCTGGCAATGTTTAATTTCCCTAACGTAAAGGCTCCCCCCATTGCACCTTAGGTGTGAGTGGAAGGGCACCCAAGCCCTTCAGCCTTCTCTTGTTCTCCACGGCACTTTTTGGCGCCTTGGGTATGTGATGCAATGTAGTCAGAAGAATGGGTAGCTTTAGCAGTTGGGTTTGCGTTGGCTTTTGCCTTCAATTTTTGTTTCCCCGCTGCAGAATGAGATTTTTGCGGTGCATGCATTTTTGGTGCACTGACAAAAGTTTTTGAATTTTTGGCTGGGAGAGTGGAGACAAAATTGGTTCCAATTAAGGCTTGGGCGCTTTGGTCAAATGAGTTTGACTCGCCCATTGGGGCTTCAGCTTGGGCGTCTTACTCTGATTGGTCAAGAGATTCTTGAGCTGCTTCCACTGCGAAAGTCTCAATTTCCTCCTGGAGCTGGGAGGGCGGGATAGCGGAGGCGAGCTTGGCCGCCTCCTTGGCGGCTGCCTTGCGGGCCTGTTTAGCCTTCTTCCACTCTTGTGGGGATATTGAGTGCACTACTAAGTAGCAACTTTGTGCTCCCCACAGAAAGGCCTCCTTTGTATCAGCGATTGGTTCATAGTGGGTCTCCCCGGTGTTCATAGCCTCCAAGGGATGCTCTTGGTATGTGATGCCCTCCTTGGAAGGGCAGGTGTGTGCCTTATGGCTGAATGCATCACAAAAGGCGCAGATGGGATGTGCGCTGTCCACGGTAACCCTGAAAGGGTGGGTGGCTTGCCCCTTGATAGTGACAAAAGTGGTGTGCAGTATTTGGGTTAGATCCTTTGCTATCCCATCGTCTGGGGTTAGGACTGCAATCGCTTTGTTAGTTCACAGGTGTGGCATCAGCATAAAGTGTTGCATTTTGAAGGATTGTATCTTGCTGTATATGGTGAGCCCAGCCTTCAGGTGTTGTTTGAGCATGGCGCATTTGACTGTAGGGCAGAAAGTCAAAATTTACAGAAATCTGGTTTGATTTTGTCCATCTGGTGCACTTAGTTTTGATGACCCGCTGCCTGTCTGGGAGGTCTAACATAACGCGCACCATTGCAGCTTCATCTGCTGCTTCCTTGCTTTCAAAACTGAGATCTAGCCAACCACGTGGCATGGAATGAGGTGCAACATACACCGCGTTCAGTAAATGAGTGTGCACATCCCCACAAAACTTTTTTTACATTGCCATCTGATGAACATCCAGGAATACCCGTACTCCATGTTCCACTGACAAAAGTGGTTAAGAGCGCGGCGTATTGATGTACTGGTTGCATTGCGCTTGCCAAGCTAAAATTTCTGGTGAAATGGTTACCATCGGCTTTTTGTTAAGTTTGTCTATTCCTCCAGGTTCCCCTAAGTCATTTGCAAACTTTATATGTCGCAGGGCCAACTCCTGTGCCCTTTACCTTACTTGCCCAACTGCTCCCTGACATGGGCGCAAACTAATCTTCCCAATAAGATTAATAAACTAATACCTGACTTGAATTGAATTTGTTGCAAAAGTGATTGTAATAAGAGAGAAAAGTTTAAAGGCTCCACAATATAACTTATGAAAGAAGCCCAGAGGTTTCCATAGGAATAATGAATTGAACTCTAATGTATATGAACAAAGCTGCAATTAAACAATCTTCTTATCAGAAAAAAATTAATCTGATAAAACCTAAGTTCTAATTTATACACGCAAAACTCATAGTAATAATATACTTTCTATTTTCCATCAATAGAATAATGTTTTTCTCAGAATATTCTTTTTCAGTGTTGTATTCTTTGGTTCTAATAACACCATATATAACTTTGTTAGAAAATTTCAATTTTTCTAAACTAGATGATCAGAAAATTTCAAGCTTGACCTTTTTGTTTTATCAGAGGTTGAGATAGTTCTGGTGTGCTCAGAAGCAGCCCTATTATATATAAATACAAGGCTTTGACATGGTTGGATAAACTATAAAAAATTCCCATGTAATAAAAAACAACACTGTAAGTCCTGAGGAGCAACCCCTGCGCCTCACTAGGGAAGAGTTTCCCTACAGAACCTGATAGAAGCCATATAAAACTGCATTCTCCCTCACCAACAAGGGAATTTATCCCATATATGGATGAGCAATGGGTTACACCCTCCACTGAAGGTTATTCTCCTGCCCATCCTTCTTACCATCAAGAATTTAGTGAAGATCCAGGGGCTGTATAAGAAAGTATTGTGGCTCAAGTTCATTGCCAGAAGGTATATTGTTACCCCCTCCAATTACATAATGTGTTAAAATTTAGTTTGTGTTCCACCCAAGGGCATAAGTTGATCCTTATGCAATTTAATCAATTAAATAAAAATTGAGATTACTAGCCCCCTCCAAAATCTCCAAATTGTCATCAAAGCATGCAGGCCCATCCCTAAAATGGTTTAGGAGTTCCAAACCCACATAATCAAGATTGGATTATTTTTAACTTTCCTGTTTTAGAACTCAACAATCCAGTCCAACAAAAATTTATTATCATCTGATAATGTGGAATCAAAAAGATAACTTAGAGTTTTTGATACTGATCCAACCTGACAGGCTGAATCCAATTTTTATTGTGAGATTATAAAGTGTGTCATTCCGCAAAAACAGTGCTAAGTGGGATTTTTTTTCTTTAGTACTAGATGGTCCCAACCCGAGGGGGATTCATCGATGTGCTAAGTGGGATTTTTTAACTCAAAGATAACCCTCATTATTCCCCACCTATATGGCTCTAAGAAAGCAGTTGACAACATGTTCTGCTGTCGAAAAATTTTTATCTTAATTTCAATAAACCCCCCCCTCAAAAGGAACCTTTAGATTTTAAATAAATAGTAAGTAAACTGCAACACTATCTAATTTGTCTTGTTATCTAGTCTTTGCAATGACTTTTCATAGCGCTGAAATCACCACGCTCTTTCCCTCCTCTCACAAGAGGGTATTTGTATGGGTCCCATATAGAATTATCACCTATTTTTTGATGCAGTAGATGTTGGATTTTTGGCCTACTTCAATTGGATGGTTATTCTTCTGGTATAAGTTGGAGTTTAAAGCGTCTATTGTATGGAGAAAATAGACCATATAGTGACAATAGTCAAGATAATAACTCCTTAAAAATGAAACTTTAAAGCTGTATCAATCTGTAGTTACTTGGACAATGGCTCTCTGCCCCGATCTTTCTGATCCCAAGTAAATTCTTGATTTAATACAGCGTAAAAGTATTAAATACAAAAATCTTGTATATTAAACTATACACTTGTAGTAATAAATTAATGTATTATATTAGTCCTAACTAGGAGATAATTTATATGGTTTGATGTTAACCATATCTTACCCATGACGCCTCATTTCTCAATGGCACTTAGCCAGAGAAACAAGTAATGAGTTTTTATGAAGGTCTCCAATCCTTTTGACTCTGGGAATCTCACACAGCCTCAGGTCAGTGTCAAACTTTAAAAATCTCAAGACAGCGTTTCTGAAGCATCTGCAAATAGCTATACTGATTCTCTTTCTCAAGCAATTGACAGCACATACCAAGGCAATTTGTACCACTCATTAGTAATTAATACAATTGAAAACTAAATCAACATTTAAAAATTTTTGACATAGACCAGCAAAGCCCACGAGCCCAGGTCATCAAGTAGACAATTATTAAGTACAATTTAACCAACAAATACCCTGGGCCCATGTCATCATAGTCAAATATTTTTAAGGTATCAATAGGCTGCAGATACCAAGCTTTGCATAAGCGTAGGATATTTCTGAATTATAAATCACTGATATCTTTAGTATGATCCATAATAAATTAAGCATAAGTTAACATTATTATGTCCCTATTCTATATCTGAAAACTAGGTCCAGTTAACTAATCAACACTTCCCCTGTCTTGACTGGATTTAAGCAGTGGGTACCCTTCTTTCTGGGTCATAATGCCTAACTTCTTGGGATCTTCAAAGTATGGATGATATATTGTTAGCCTTTTGGCCGCAGACAGATGCATCTTCTTAAAATTGAGCACTTCCATGCGGTCTGCTATGGTCAACTTGGGTGTGTTGCCTTTGATTTATTAACATAGTTCAACCAGCTACACTTCAATGCTACCCAAGAGTTCATCTTTGCATCCTGCTGTGACTTCAGCAATTGTCGATGAACCAAACAGGTACCTTGGCTTCAAATTCTGTTCAACAAACATCCCAATGGGTCGAGTGGGATCCTCCTTTGATATCTATTTAACTCTTTAGGCTTCTGTAGCCAGTCAGCCCCAAGAAACCCTCATATGGCATCAATTCGCTTCATATGGGGATCTCCTTCCCAACTTCTTGTTCTCTTTTTCCCAAGACTTCCCTTCCAAAAAACTTATTTCCTCCTTACAATCAGGCAGTGTGGCCATTGGGGTTTGAGCTCAATTTTATGTCAGAATTTGTAGCAGCCTACTTGTTGTTCACTCTTGCTAACGAGCCTGAGGTTGCCTCATTCAATATTTTTGAGGCCAATCAGGCTCTTAATTTTGCTAACTCAGTTTCTAGGCTCTGGTGCAGACCCCCTGCGGTACATACTGATTTACATATCCCGTTGGTCCTCAAAACTTGGGTTCCAAAAGATCGTGCATCCTAGTATTATACCAAGCCCTTTGCAAAAGCCTGGTGAAAGGGCTTCCAAAAGATATATCCCACAGTTGGTTCTTCTGGGTTCATGCGTTTGCTTCCCTCCTTCCTCACTTTCCACTAAAACCATGCCTAACATGTGCAGGGTTTTAGACGAGACTTGTTCACAGATTTTTTGTGCTAAATTGTTTCTCCCCCAGTTTACCTTGTCTTGAAAGCCTTCTTGCTTACTGTATCTTCCTTTATGCGGCATTTTCTCCCAAGTTAAACCTCTCTACCTGCTCCAAAGTCCCTTCCAATGTTCGTTTCCCTTAGTTAAATGGCTTTCCTAAGTTGACCAGACAGCGTGCCTGGTGCCAAGCCTTTTTGGGTTTGGCGCATCTCCAACAGGATCTGGATGATTGAGACTTGTATGAGATTTGTATTTCTCTAACACCACTACAGGCTTCCTCAGTTTTCTCTCACTCTCTTCCCCCTCCTAAAGAATGATTATCTAGTTCCAGTGGTGATGTGGCATCAAATCTATGAATTAAGTTTTTATGTATTTAATTGGTAAAGGTTTATTTTATTACTTTTTTTTGACTTTTGTTATTTTTATTTTTTATATTATTATTAATTTTCTAGTATTGGTATTCTTTTTTTAGCACTAGGTGGTCCCAAGCTAAAGGGGGGATGTACCAATCTTATTATAAGTATTCTTTATGATATTAAAAAGAAATTAGAATGTACTCAATTCCCAACCCAGCTGACTTTATCCTTAATGGTATATATGTCTTCAGACAATTTCTCCAATATAATAAATGGATATTTCCAAAGCGAGGCCAGCTTGTGCACACAGCCTGCGCTATGAGTGTCACAATATACTACTAAGTCTTCTTCCTTGAACTTAGACACTGTAGCTTGTTTAGCGTCGTCATAGCACTTTTGACTAGTTTTTTGACTAATAATGTTCTGATAGGCTTCAGATTCCAACTTGATTAAGTTCTTCGTTAGTTGCACAACATATTTATTTAGGCCAATTGCTTTTATTGGACTGAGTACTGAATACAATAATGGAGGTAGAGCGGGATGTCTACCATACAGAAGTCAAAACAGAGAGTGGCCCTTGGTGCTGTGGTGTCCAATATTGTATGCAAATACAGTAGCACTAATGGAAGTAGCCCATTTAAAAGGCGCCGCGGCTGGATTTTTGCGCAATATGTCAACTAGAGTGACATTCACTAATTCTACCATACCATTAGTCTCAGGATGGTACAGCGTTGACAACACAACCTTGATGGACATCAACTTATTTAACCGTTGCACCATCTGGGCAGTAAAATTTAAGCCTTTATCCATCAAAATCTTCTGGGGCATCCATGCATATACATAATACTATACATAATAGACTTGGCAGTAGTTAGATCTGACTCCTTGAATTGCTTTTGCTTCTTACTCACTTCATCAAATGGTCAATAGCAACAATTATGTATCTGTTGCCTAGGCTACTCACAGGCAAAGGGCAAACTACATCAATAGATACAGTATGCCAGGCCCAGTAAGTTTTGTTCAAACGATATTTCACATCCAACTTCATAGGCTTTGTAATTTGGCATGAATGACATTTATTGAGTATGTCTTGGATATTAAATCAAATGAAATTTTGATAGTAACTAGAACGGATTAATTCTAGCGTTATTGTCAATCATTATGCCTGACAGCCTTGTGGCTTGTGTAATAATCTCCATTCAGTCTTAATGTTTTTAGGAAAATTTGACGCTACCCTTTGGGCTTAAGCTTGTACAAAACTACATTCCAATATTCAGTGTCAGTTAATGCTTTTTATTCGCCTTTTGTACTTCAGGTGGCTCATCCTCATACTTTTGAGTAATCATTTTTCATAAAGATCATCAGCCAAACTTCTTAGGACAGCTACAGTAGGAAGTCATAATAGTCCATCTGCATTTTGATGGGCCGCTCCAGCTCTATGAATAATTTCATAGTTGTACGCCTGTATTTTCAGAGCCCAGTGGACTAATCATCCTTCAGTCTCCTTGAGATTGTGTAGCCATCATCATGAGCTGTGATCCGTCACTACATGAAACTTGGTGCCATGAATTTACACCTAAAATTGTTTACAAGCATAGATGACAGCCAAACATTCTCTTTCTGTCACTGTATAATTAAGTTCATTCTTATTCAGCGTCCTGCTGCAATAAGCGACCAGATGCTCCTCGCCATCATTAAAATCTAGGATACCACACCCCAAATTTCAGTCAATAAGGTGTCAGTTTATATAATAAAAGGCCTACCAAAATCTAGATATCAGAGGAAAGGCTCCGTGCTCTTTGTGGTTTTCAAAGCCTCAAAGGCTTGTTGGCAATCTGCCTAACAAAACCGTAATACTCTTTGTAGTAAATGGAATAGAAGCTCAGAAATCCTCATGAATCCTTCTACAAATCTTTGATAGTATCTTACAATGCCTAAGAATACTTAAATATCCCTCATACTCGTCAGAGGTTGTTTTTTTAATCACCTCCACTTTTTGAGGTTGAGGTCGCAAGCCTTTGAAATCAATGACAAGCCTGAGGTAAACCGATTGTTTATTTAAAGATTTGAATTTTCTAGGTTTTATCTTCATATTGGCATTCAATAGCCGTTCAAACAATTGTTTGAGGTTCTCCAGATGTTCAGAAAATGTTCACAAAGAGAAATTGATATCATCCAGGTGTGCCAGTACGCAGGGTTATTTAAGGTCCCCCTAAAATTGTGTCCATTGCATGCTAAAAGGTCGCCAGCTCATTGCACATCCCCTGTGGCATGAATTTCAGTTGAAACAGCCCTTTCACAGCAATCATTGCACACTTCTTCCGCTCCTCTTGAGGAAATTCAATTTGCCAATATCCTGAGATAAGGTCCATTGTGGTAGAATACTTCTCCCCTCCAAGATGGTCCAGAGCCTCATTAATTTTGGGCAACGGATATGAATCCTTTTTTGTAATGGAATTGAGGCGTTGATAATCAATTATAACTTAACTGCTGCTGACTTTTTTCTTTACAGTTAAAACTGGGCTGGCCCACAGGCTTTTATAGGGCACAATCATTCCACTTTTCAAAAATTTGTCTAGCTCTTATATGACTATTTCGTCACTAACCTTGGGGCGCTGGATTGTCCTCATTCTAATAGGCACATGGTCCCCAGTGTTAAAAAATGATGTACTCCTTTTGCACAACCTAAAGTTTGGCCATCTTTGGTGAAAATTTAAGAGTATTGAGCAAACAACTCTAGTCCTTCATCCTTCTGTTGTTCTGATAATCCAGTAAATGATTATCAGGGAATTACAGTATGTGCCCCAAGGTTTTCAGTCAGTAAACTTAACTTTAATAGATCGTCAATTTGACGGCTACTTTTAACTTGTCCCTCAAGAGCAGATGCACAAATGCGACTACTTGATTTTTCTTGAATTAAAAAATTGGCTGTCAAATTTGCTAATGCATCAATTTCCCCGTGCCTTGGTATAAGTATTCCAGGCGCTTCACTAGGTTCCATCCAAGAATGATTCCAAAGGAATACAACCTCCCCGTATTTTCCTTCTGTAATATCCAGTGTGGCTCCAGCCCTCATAACCAGTTAATGACTGGAGCTATTATTGCATCTTTATTCACTCGTAGAGATATTCCTCACTTTTCTTTTATAGTGGTTGGCATGGGGCGGTTTTTATTTCCCTTCTGAATATCCTAATGGTATTATCCCATTGGTATAAGATATAATGATAAAGTTTTTGCAATAGCTAATGGGCTTTGTATTGTCATGAGAGTAAAAATGGGAGGTAGTAACTTTTCTCTCTCATTGCAATCACTAATTGCAACAAAGTCAATTCAAGTCTGAATCCAGTTTGATAATCTCACAGAGGAGATTAGTCTGCACCCATGTCAGGGAGCAGTTGGGCAAGCAAAGTAAGAGGAGCAGGTGGAAGGCCCGCGGCCTCCAACGTTCAAAAATGCCCCAGAGAAACTGACGGAATTGACAAAAATTTTAAAAAACTGGCGGTCACTATTTCCCCAGAAATCCTCGCATGGCAAGCACAATGCAACCAGTACATCAACACGCCGCACTCCCAGCCACTTTTGTTGGTGGAATACAGAGTCCGCATGTTTCTGGACATCCAACAAACGGCCTTATGGGAAAAATTTTGTGGAGATGCGCACACCTTTTTCCTGACCGCAGTGTACGTTGCACCTCACTCCATGTCGCGCAGTTGGCTGGACCTGGGTTTTGAAAAAAAAAGAAGCAGCAGATGAGGCTGCCGCGGTGTGCATAGTGGTCAACCTCCCCAAAGGGCAATGGGTCATCAAAACTAAACGTACCATATAATTGAAATAAAACCAAATTTTCCTCACGTTTGACTTCTTGCCTACTATGGTAAAACGTGACATTTTGGAAAAACACCTGAAAGATGGTCTTGCTTTCTATGGCGAAATACAATCTTTCAAAATGCAATGCTTCACGCTGATGCCACACCTGTGCACTGGCAAAGCCATCGCAGTTCTGACCCCAACTGAGGAGATCGCAAAGGACCTAACCCAGATCCCGCACTCCACTTTTATTGATATTGCAGGGCATACCACCCACCCTTTCTGGGTGACCGTGGACAGCGCGCCCCCCATCTGCACCCACTGTGATGCGTTCAGCCACAAGGTGCACACATGCCCCACCAAGGAGGGTGTCACATTCCAAGAGCACCCCTCGGCGGCCATGGCCAGTGGAGAGGTGCACTACAAACTGTCTGTGAGCACCAAAGAGGCTTTCCCGTGGGGAGCACAAGGCTGCTACCTACTGGTAAAGCCTATCTCCCCGCAAGAGCAGAAGAAGGCCAAGCAGGCCCACTGGGCCGTGGCCAAGGAAGCGGCCAAAGCCACCACCACTATCCCACACTCCCAACGCCAGGAGGACATCAAAACCTTTGTGGCGTAAGCAACTTGGGAGTCCATCAACCAATCAGATTGGGAAGCCCATGCCAATTGGGCCACCCAATCTGAGGATCCTATGGGCAACTCAAATTCTCCCAATTTTTGCAACTAAGCTCTGAACAAGACCAACTTAGCCTTCAACCTACCAGAAAATTTTTTTCGCCCCACTCAATGGTACACCAAACTCATCTGCACCGCAAAAATTCATCCAACGTTGGGGAAGCAAAAAATGAAGGCAAAAGCCAACGCAACTCTCTCGGCAAAAATCAACAAGAATACCAATAGCATTGCTGCAAACACCTGCGCTGCCATGAAGGCCCATGGGGATCTAGAGGAGGCTAGTGGGCCCAGGTGCCCACCCCTTGCACCTAAGGTACGATGGGGGAAACCTTCACTTTAGGGACATTGAATATCGCCAGACTCAAGGCCTCGCTGTCCTGGGCTAGGAAACTGAGTTTTTTACAACAAAACTTACCCGTGGATAAATTGGTCATCCAGGAGTCCCACTGTCCATGAGGTTCCAAGGATGCTTGGAAAACCATGCTCCTCCCATCCCAATCCTTTTGGTCAGAGCACTGTGGGGTGCTAGTTTGGAAAAACAATTTTTTAAACTTTTATCATTGGAATCCTTCCTAAATGGCCGAGTCCTTATCATCACTTTCTCATGGGCCAATGTGGCGCATGCTATCGTCAACATCTATGCCCCAAACAGTGCACATGAGCGTCAGGAATTTTTCTCATCGGTCAAATCCCTCCCAATACCCCCAGACTCTTTCCTAGTTGGCAACATGAACTGTTGGCTAAACACACCAATGGACCGGTGGCCTCCCTCACCCCACGCCCCCCAGGGTCACATAGAACTGCGCATTCTAAAGGCCACCCTTGGGTTGATGGATGCACTGCTGCGACATGCCCTGATGCTCAAAAACATGATGTGCCCCCACATCCACAACGGCCAGTTAAGGTCCATAACCCGCATCAATCCTATCCTAACACTGGTAAAATTCCAACCCCGCATCTCCCACTTCAAAACAACAAAAATGGAATCCTCTGACCACTGATTGGTCTCAATAACCTTCCACCTACCCACCACAGTGGCCAGGGCCCCACACTGGTGCAGGATCCGCCCCCCAAACTCGCGTCACCAGGAATTTCCACTTGGGTGGAATCGGCAACCTTGGCAAAAGAGTTTGTGACACCATTTTGCGCAGACCCCATCTCCACATGGGCAACCTTCAAAGTGGATAAAATCCACCACTCTCGCCACCTCTCCTCCAGATGCTCACGAGCTACATTGGCAGTCATTTCGCGCGCCCTGGCAGAATTGGCACACCTGGAGCCCAACATCCCCACTACAGGATACAGCCCTGCATGGGGCTGGAAGTGGGCAGAGGCAGCCGCCCACCTCAACGCGCTCAAAAGGCAACACAAGCATCAGGTTTGTGTTCAATACAGGGCCAAACGCATCACAATGGGCGACAAGTGCACTGCATATTTTTTAAAAAATTTTCGCACCACACCAGAGTGTGGCCTGCACACAGGTGCGAAGATTGGACAATTCCATCACAGATACACCAGCTGAAATGGCAATTGAAACCCAGAAGTATTACTCCGAGTTATACTGATCTGATCCAGTTCAGCCACCTGAAGTGGCAGAATTTCTCGACTGAGCCCACATCCACACCGTTTCTCAATACCCAGAAATTATGAATTTAATTACTCTGAACAAATTATGGACAGCCATCCGCGGTGCACCTAACCGGAAATGCCCAGGCCCAGATGGCATCCCATATGAATTCTATGAAAATACTTCAAATACATATCCCCACTGCTGCTTGCTTCGCTTAACCAGAGCCTGTTGGATACACGCCTCCTACCAGGAGGACAAGAGGCCTTTACCATCACACTCTTCAAGAAAGGGGACAAGCTAGACTTAGCCAACTGGCACCCCATTTCCTTAACCAACATGGATAAAAAATCTTAACAAAAATCATGGCTAACCGTTTAGGGACTGTAGCGTCTACCACCATCTCCCCAGAGCAATTTGGCTTCATACCCAGCAGGTCAATTTGGGATAACATGCGCTCCGTGGCTAATGCATGTCACTCCACAGCCTCTGGGGCACTTGTATTCTTGGACCAACAGAAGGCCTATGATAGTTAAACTGGGAATACCTCAGGGCCTGCCTCCATCAATTCCACCTACCCCCTCACTTCATCAACTGGGTGATGCTGCTCACAGAATCTGCAACAATGGCTGTACATGGCCCTGGCTTCCTAATGGAAGTAGTCTGCCCTCAAAGGGGCTTGCGACAAGGGGACCCCCTCAGCCCACTCTTATACAACTTCATCCTTGACCCACTACTGCGAAATGTGAATGCCCAACTCACTGGGGTCCATGTGCCAGGCCAAGCCCCAGTCAAGATGATGGCGTTTGCAGATGATTGTGTGGTCGGGGTGTCTAACAATCAAGATGCACGCGCGCTTGAAGCTCTCATCTAGGAGTATTCCCGGGTAAGTAACGCGGCACTGAATGCTTCCAAAACTGAAATCATCCTCTTTGGTCGGTCTCAGAATTGCTGGGCCCCAGCAATTAGTTCCCAACCTGGCCCATCTGCCCGCACACGTCCTCGCTCTACCAGCTCAGCCCACACCACCCCACTGGTGCTCCCCTTCGTGCCACGCCCTACCATTGGGCTGATGCGCACCTGGGCGTGTGGGTGGAGGAAGGCAGGTATGCGTCAGCAGTAATGGAGAGCCATATTCTGGAAAACGTGATGAAGCGAATCACCTCTCTCAGAGCCCACCCTACTTCCCTTACTGGCAGAGTTGTTTTAGCCAACTCTATGCTCCTCTCCAAAGTCTGTTTTGGAGCCCACGCCATCCCCTTCTCCCACAAGCTTCTTCAAATCCTTGTATGCCCTGCTTCAAGGATGGCTTTGGTCAGGCCGCCCTCCACCAGTATGGCTAGAGGTCATGTTTGGCCCTCATCATCAGGGTGGCATGGGTCTGCTCGACTTCAGAGCCCATGCTGCCAAGATTCTGGGTACCTGGATATCGGCTGTCACTGCCCCTACGCTTCCCTCCCAACACTGGTCCCACGCAGCCCGTTCCAACTTCTCCCGCGCCTTGGGCCTCAACAACCCATCGAACCCCCACTGCCTGATGAAATACCTCTCTTCACACCCATCAGCCACAGGCCCTCACAGCACCAAAACCCACTACAAACGAATCCTCCTCTCCATGTGGAGCGCTGAGTGGAGAATTCGCATTAGCAGACATACAGCCTGGAGAGGCCGCCCCTCTCCTCAGTTCACACAAGAGGTACAGGGGCTACCCATCCAAAATGGCGTGATCCCCATATGACCCCATGTCATATCCAGGGTGGACTACCTGGACATGAGGGACATCCCTCACTCCATTGAGACCCAAAAAACTATCTGGAAATATTCACACCATTTTTTGTTGCAGCCTCAAGTCCGCTCCCATGTGTGGCGCTGCCTGAGGTAGGTGTATCATACAGCTGAGCGCTCTAACGCTTTACACTCATCCTGTGTCATGTGTGGCCAGTATGGAACGCTGTTCCACCGCCTGGAGAAGTGTCCTACCTCTAAAGTGATATGGCGCGAAGTTCAATGTCTGCTGAGCCAGGATCAAACGCATCCCTTCAGTCTGTCAAGAGATATGTTTGCTCTATCAATGGCCTCCTCCCTTCCACCCTCCTTCCATGCTCTGGTGGTTGCAATCGCCATGTGGACTATCCACACGATTGTCTTAGATGCCATCGCAGGCTCCACCCCCACCCTCCCAGAAGCTCTCCCCAGATTCCGGTCTCATTTGATGGACCACTTTCAAGCATGGATGTTTGGATACCTCCCACCACGTCGCCGACAGCTGGTCTCCTCCTGGTTCCCAGTCTGGTTCATCAAATCAGACCCCTTCCTCCACACGTGTTCAATTGTGGCTACGGCCCCTTCACACGTTCCCTCCCCCTCCCCATAAGTGGCGTTCCCGCTGGCAACAAGAGATAGCATCGCTTCTCTGGGGTGCCTTCCCTGGTACTAAGTTTTGTCTCTTCTGAGTCATATTCAGAAGTTTCCGTCCCATGGTCAGCCTTCCCCGCAATAATTAAAAAATAATAAATGGTAAGTGATTGGCCCGATATCATCAAGATGTTTTCTTTAAAATCGTATGAGATCCTATAGGTCTTTAGGAAACTAGTTCCAATTAATATATCATAATTGGCGTTGGGAAGCACTATTGTGGGTGCAACTACTACCAAAGCTCCAGATTGCAGTGACAAGGTGCTGTAAGCTCCTTCATTCTTAGTGCTGTTGGGGCCTGTGGTCCCATATTCCTAATTGTGGTCAATGTCTGAAGCAATTTTCAATTTTTTTAAAAACTTAATGGAGACAATGTTTACAGGTGCTCTGCTATAAACAAGAGCTACAACTTTGGTCTTGTTGACCAGAATATCCATGTAAGTGCACTCAGAGTAGTAAGAACCAATAGAGTTTACTAAGTGAATATGGGAAGAATCCAAAGAGTTAAGTGTGCGCTTTAGATTATTTCTGATACTGGGACATTCATTGATGAATGCGTCGATTGGCATAGCTATATTCACCTCTTTTAAGCTTGTGAATCTGATGCATTGCTCGGCCCTTTGGCTGGAGTATTCTCAAGTATATGTTGCACATACAGTTTAACAACTACCTCAGAGGCTTCAGGTATGACAACCTTACTCTGAAAGCGAGTCACTACATGTAAGTTCATAAAATCTTCATTTGATACTAAAATAGAATTTGTTTCATTGGTAAACAAGGCCCCATGGCCTGTGTGTTCTTGTCAATCAGGTAGGTCTGGTGTTTTTGGCACAATAGAGCATCCCGCATCTATTGTGCTTGTTCTTTTCCCTCCTCCTGTGAATTATCTGAAAGGATTACATTGACACTATGCTGATGGCATTGGGAAGCAAAGTGTTCTTTATGATTGCATTTATAAAAATTAATCTCATTCATTGGGCGAGGGACCCTTGTATTTGAGGTTTGCTCAGTTCTCACAGGTGGATCAATGTCAGTCTTCTTATTGGTTTCAAAGTGTTTTCCAGAAAAGGCAGCAAGTCCTGATCTGTAACCTGTATTAGGAGGGCAATAATTTTGTGAACATCTTCACAGATAATCAACCAATTTGGAGGTTGCAAGTTTTGCACAAAAGCAGAGAAATAAAGTGTTTGATAACTTTTGGTAAGGATGTACTGCATGTTGTAACTCAATCTTAGCGTCAAAATTGACCATAGCTTTTGCGCATAGGAGAACTTGAGCTTTGCAATAGAGTCAATCTACAAAATTTCAAAATTCTTCATCTTTATATAAATCAAATGCCATGAACCTTAATTTTCTAGTCAACATTCATTCTGGAACTCCAAATTCATGAAGTACTGCCTCTTTGACTATGGCGTATATTGGCTTTTGTCAATGTGAGGTATAATTTACTCACTGCTTCACTCATCCAAGCAGTTGATCATAGTGGCCTCTTTGTTATGGCCATTGGCCCCATACATTACCATTTCAAAGCGTTTTACAAATGTGGTTACACTTACATCCTTGTCAAAAGCAGGCAAGTTCTCTGGTTTGTAAATATAGTTTATCTGCCCATGGTTATCATGATTACTTCTTTTTTGGCTTGAGCCTGGCGTACTAGGGCGCTGAGGCACTGTATCACGGTTTGAGGTGTTGGGGTTGGCCAAAGCAACCATATTGCTAGCCATTTTTCAACGTGACCCAGCGTCCATTTCAGTAGCTACTTCCAAAGCTTCATCCTTATAATATTTTGAGATGTTTTCAGTCAAGCGGTTCATGGCACAATGTCAACTCTCGTCATCTTAAACTTAGATTTTATTGTTGATTTCATTTTCCCAATTGATACAATTTTGATTTTTAACCTTAATTTTGCAATTTCCTCATTCATGCTAGTATTTTGTAATTGCAAAGTGGAAATCACTTGGTCCTTTTTTTAATTGCCTTCTTGCACTGGTTTACTTCTCCATGAAGAATATTGCTCAACTCATTAAAAGCAGTAAACTCCACATTAAGATTATTGATCTTTCAATTAAGACGATCAATATAGTTTTTTATTATTTTCTGCCCATTGGCCTTCAAATTGTGTTTGCCAG
Source organism: Massospora cicadina (assembly GCA_022478985.1). NCBI lineage: Eukaryota > Fungi > Entomophthoromycota > Entomophthoromycetes > Entomophthorales > Entomophthoraceae > Massospora > Massospora cicadina. The sequence continues at coordinate 65,016 of JAKSZP010000181.1, forward strand.
TAGTTATTTAATCTAATTTAAATTCCTCATCTGCGAAATTTGGGCGCTCAGTCATCGATATTGGTCACAAAATATATCTTCATGTTTTAATTGCACCTCTTGGGCTTTATAATCAAGCCTCATGAACTCTGTTGCATTAATAGAAGTCTGAGTGTTATTTCTAAACCAAGGTTCAGCAATTCCTCTTTCCTTTAGGAAATTGTCAAAGATGAGATTCAATCTGTCACTTAGCTCTTGTGCTAATTATGCTACCTGGTCATTAGCCCAAGTTGCTAGTTTATTATTTGCCTTTAAACTAGAACGGACCTCAGCGAAGTTGGCTTCCAATTACTCATTTAAAATTTGGCCCGCCATGCTGGAGTTGCATGAGAAGTTTACTAACTTGGTAATGTCCACATGATGGCAAGCAATTGTCATCTGAGAATTTCTAGAGGTGATCTGCACAAATTCAACTAAGCATTGGGTGATATTTTCTATCCCAATTAAACTGTTTCATTATGAGCTACACTCAATTGATGATGAGCTAGACATCTCATCCACAACACATCTTGCTGTCATTGGCGATAAAATAGGATTGCTACTATTGTCCATGGGCCCTTGTCCTATTTGATACTCTCTTAACAACTGATGTTTAAGACGTTCCAGCTCTTCAGGTGAAATGGGTTCATTAGGGTAGGTAATAATGGGTACATCATTCCAATTGTTCTGGGACACAGTCATTTCAGTATTCCCATTGGGCCCAGTAATGGTTCTGAATAATTTATTAGGATTGCTCACCTACTCGGTGTGGTCACCATCTGTGATCCCAGCCATGAGCGCCACTTGTTGAATTTTTGGTCTAATTTGGATGGGCGGTTCTTCTTCTTCAGTAAGGTAAAGTTTCGAACATCTATTGTATGGCAACAAATAGACCAGACGGTGACTGTAGTTCAGATATAACTCCTTGGTAATAGCACTTCAAAGCCATATTCCCCTGTTGTTACTTGGACGATGGCACTCAGCCCTTATATTACTGAACCCAGGTAAATTCTTGATTTAATACAACGTAAAGTATTAAACACAAAAAGTTTATAGATTAAACTATATCATTGTGGTAATAAGTTGATTGTATTTTATAGTATTAACCTGGAGATATTTTATAGGGCTTATTGTTCACCAATCTTACCCATGACATCTCATTTTCAATGGCACTTGGCCAAAGGAACACATAAAATGTTCATTTGAGGGTCTACAATCCTTTGACTCAGGGCATCTTGCACCGCCTCATGGTCAGTGTAATTTTTTTCAATATTCTAAAGACAGAGTTTCAGATGCATCTGCAAATAGCTATACTGATTCTCTTTATCAAGCAATTGGCAGCACATACCAAGGCGATTTGTACCACTAATTAGTAGTTAATTCAATCAAAAACTTGATGGACATTAAAACTAATTTTGACATAGACCAACAAATCCCAAGTGTCCAAGTCATTAAGTTGACTTTTATTGTTAAGTCCGACCTAACCAACAAAGCCCTTGAGCCTATGTCATCATAGTTGAATATTATTAAGTTAAATCACTAGGCCGCAGATCTCAAGTTTCGCATAAGCTTAGGATATTCCTGATCCATAATTACTGATATCTGATATGACACATAATAAATTAGGCATGTTAAAATTAATATGTCCCTATTGAATATCTGATAATTAGGTCCAGTCAACTACTCAACAGTAAGAATCTATTGATACATGAATAAGGCAGTATCTTTTGTTCTATATTTAAGCACAGAAACTGCCTCACCCACTTAGTTAAGTGGTCAATGGCCAAAACAACATATCTATGTCCATAAATAGCTTCTAATTATGGCCTGTCAATATCGATGTTAACTGTATCAAAAAGCATAACCTGGATGGGTAGGTTCATATTATTATTTTGGATCAGATCTATATTGAGGTTGAAAACCATTTTCAGGTTTTAAATACATAATGTACCATCTTAACCATGTTCTCCACAGCTTTTTTATTCAGCAGCTCAAAATTTTTATGACCGCTTCATGGCCAAATTTGAGGTTAGTCTTTATTACTGCTATGAAGCAAGCAGAAAGTCAAATATAAGGTAATTAATCAAATGCATATTTTTAATAAAGTCTATTTATCAAACTTGGTTTCTTTAGCTATTATTTGGATTCAGTTCTGATTGTGATGTAGATTATGTACCCAAAGATGGGTTTTTAACAACTTTATATAGAAAATCCAACTCAGTAATAGAAATATGTAGAATTAGTATATGGGATAGCACTTTGCCTTTTTTATGAATATCTTCTGCTTGATGGACAGTAGTAACGTCATAACTTTGGAGATGTAAGTCTCAAAGAGCCAGTCTCAACTCAAAAAACTTCATTTTCCAGATCCAATGTAAGTAGAAATGGTTGGTATCCATAGTAAAACAATTACCATATAGGATTAAGCAGATATTCTTGATAGCTAACAATACAACGAGGCATTCCTATTTAGGCAATTAGTAATTTCTTTAACCCTATATAGGATTTACTAAAATAGGTGGCCATATGATGACCTTGTTAGAATCTTTTTTGCACGTATGGCCTAAACTACAGAAGCACTTACACCAGTAAAAAGAACAAAAGGTTGATCATAAAAGGTATAAATAAGGACTGGAGAAGTTGTTAGAGCAGTAAATAAAGAATTAAAGTTTTGCTTCAGCTCAAATCCCCTAAAAAAGGGTACATCTATATGTAAAAGCCCAATCAAGGGCTGTAAAAATCTATAGGTCTTGATTATTTTTGGCCAATAACCCCTATAGTTTTATTGCTTACACAGGTTCAGGTTTTTGAGCAATATGTCTGAGTTGTATAATAATTTATATAATTGGTTGATAATAGTATGATGACAATTATCCGTAGTTGAATGGAAGTATTAGATCTCAGCCCAACGCTTAGCCAGTATTTCCTCTAAAAATACTTGTGATGCCTTGGAATAGGGATTCGTTCACTCATACTATTTAAACATATCTTCTCTTAGATTCCCATTTAAGGTTTATCTGCTTTGATAACAGTCAGCAGCAATCACCAATATGATTCCGTTTCTTCTCTGGATCCCTACTCAGATCCTTACTCTTTTCCTTTAAGAGTACCCAATTATCGCACACAGCAATATCCTTGAGAAAGAATAGAACAGATGGATGCTGATAAAGTTTACTAAGCTAAGACTCTAGTAAAAGTAATAGTCTGGTAAATACTATAATACTATATGGTAAAAACTACTAACCTTTATTAGTGAATTCAAGGGAATTTATAGTGGGGTTTAAGCGCCCAACCCTCAGTTGACACCTCCTCAATGAAACGTCAGCAATTGCCATTGAATCACCCATCCTTGTCTCCGCAGCGATGGCCTTCCCCATCCTGGCTAGGATTCCATCATTGGAAATACTTAAGACCTAAAATGGAAAGAGTCATAAAACGTGTTCCTAACGTTTTCCTCTTGATCCAAGAAAACCAACCATATTTTTCAAGCAACCTGCTTAGGTAATGAGACTTGGTACCCATTACCTAAGCAGGTCATTAACCAACTGATTGATTTGCTAGTTGCAGGTGGCATCACTCTCCTCGCAACCTACTCCTCAAATTCCCAATTAATCATTAATGAAAACTGACTTATCCAAATTGGTACACCTGATAGTTAAAAAACTATCTTATGCCCCTAATTTGTCAGCAACTCTGCCTGATGAAATCTTAAGCATTGCTCTGGATTGGTCCCCAATGGATCCAACCAGTTGAATAACCTAAAATCCCCTGAACATAGTACCCTAAAACAGGGTCAACCGAGTTCTAAATCACCTCACATTAGGGAATTATCCCCTTGTGATTCCCGGTAATCTAGCTGGCTGGTAATATGGGCAAAAATCCCGACACATCTTCCCTCTTGCCTAGATTTCCATCGAGAAAAGGACTGGGGCAGGAGAACACCGCTTCAAATACTTGGTCAAATACTTCATTTGCTCAAGAGGAGTACAATCACCAGTATTCAACACTTCTTTGGACAACCTTCTGCATGCAGCTCTCTTTCTCTTCCTCCTCACTACTGCCTACTCATATTGCGGTCCCCACAATCTTCTGTCATGCTGGACTGATAGATTTACTCATGATGATTTTAATCCCAGGATTTGGTTTTCCCCCATCAGGGCATATGACCCATTGTCATATTGAAGACTCTTGGTTTGGCGTCCTTGATTGCCTGATTTTCTCCTCATCCTTGACAGGAGACTCTTGCTGTCAATGTTTGTTTCATGTTTCAATTAAGAATGCTTATTTATGTATGCCCTTATTATTTTCTTCTCATAACCTCTTGGCTTATATCATTCTTACGTTTTCTCTGGAGCACTTATTCTTTACTTTTTGAGATTAAATCTCTAAAATTTGAGTTTTTTAATTGTATGGTGCATACTGTCGACTACCATATAAGTTTAACGTCCCCCTCTTGTCCAGCTCATATTTCAAATTCCGTGTTGTGGTATAAACAGCTGATCAACAGTTTGTCTGATCAAGATCTTTGACTCTTCCAAAAGATGAGTCAGTCTGTGCAACATAACCTCTTCTACGGTCCTTCCAGAACTCATACTAGTAGTCTGGCACCAGTGGTTAGTCCTTCTGTGGAATTATCATAAACAGTTACCAATCCCACTGAAACCAGGCTAACGATCATCTTGAATGACTTGCGGCCAATCCTTCCACTATCATTGATTCCAGAGTTAGATTTTGAAACTCTCCTGGATTTGGCTCCCTTTGTAGATGCGCCTAACATCATTGTTGATGCTCATAGAATAGTGCCCTTCGCTTTTGATAGTTCCTTCCTCATTAGGTCAGAGTTGCTTCTGGAGTTCCTCTTCTGACTTGGTCAATACTACAAGCCAGCTTTAATTGGCCACTGAACTCACCATTGGCAACAGCGTACATTTCAAACTCCCTTATGCAGAATTAAAGGCTCAAGTCACTGAGGCTTTATCCATAGTGCTGCATTCTTTTGATCTTGAGAACATCCTAGTTTGGGATATTGCAGCTTATGATCTTCACTTTGCTAGCCAAGTTCTTTGAAGTTGGGCCACGAAGCCTCCAGCCTCTCCCAGTTTCCATCACTCTTTCTGCTTCAGCTTCTGAGAAGCTCATAGTCATCACTTTCAGGATACCATTCGCTCCTTGCATGACTATCTTGTTTCTGGAACATCCCATCAGTATCTTCTGCAGATGGTTTTGATAGGGGGCATGATTTGGCAACCCCCAGCTATTATCCCCTATTTGTTGCTGGCCATTTGTCTGGTGTTCTTGATGAAGCCCATCGTCAAGTGCTCAAGACCATTCTTCCAGCTCTGGTACTATATCAAATTTACTCGGGGTTATTCACTGACTGCCTCTTCCTGTACTATTGCTTCCCTCCCCATTCTAGAGTATTGCAATTAGCTTTTTCTGACATCTCAATTTCCCTTCCACTAGTTACTTTATCACAGAAATCTGCGTCTGTTCAAAAACTTTGTTTTGTGTAGGTCTAGCCCTTGCTAGCATCCAATCTCACATATATTTTGATGGGTTAATCTCTCCTACTGCGATCCATCTACCTTCCCCAAGAGGTGACATAGGCAGGATCATCCCCAAATGAAAATAAACAATGAAAATAAAAATTGAAAAAATATATTGGTTTTTTATCTATGCAGCTTTTAATTTTAATTTTTTTCTCCACTATTTTTATCAATTTTTTATTTTTTTTCATGGGACTTGACCTTGTTTCAGTTCAGCGGTCCATCTTTTCTTTTACTCCAAACTGTATCCTAGGTATTCTTAGACCTACCAGTTTTCTATGGCTCAGAGGTCCTTTTTTCAGACTTGACCTAATCATTAGGACATAATCAACTTAGTGGTTCAGTGATCTTTTGGAAACTTTATTTGTTAGCTTTTCATAGATGCATCACTTCAATTACTTAGCATAGACTAAATTTACTACCCTTCCATCCAAGAGGTTCTTGATAGAGTAGACGTCCATCGCCATCTTGATGATAATCTCAAATGGACCCAACCACAACACATCCAGTTTTTCTTCTCCCAAAACTATGCTTATTACAATAGGCTACTCTTTCACCTGTTTGATATTTTGATAAGGACAGCTGGTTCTTATTGTCCCTCAATTTTGTTCATATCCTTTTCTTCAAAGTCATACTGAATTCTTGCAATTGCATTTCAATCAGGATGTTTTTCAGATTGGTTCAGGTACTGCTCAGCACTCATCCCCAATGTTGGTTCCACCACAGAATATAAAATTTGTGGCAACGCGGCCTTCAACCCATATAGCAATTCAAGCGGCGTTTTTCCCTTGCCATATGTTGACTGATATTGTAGGCAAGTGTCACCAAGCTCAGGTAGTTCCCCAAGCAGAAGTTCTTCCTGTGAACAGCTTCCTCAGCGTCATGGCCAACTGTAAAAATTTACTTAAGGGTTATTATCAGCCAACAACCCCAGTAACCTTTTTACTGCACAGGTTCAGTTTCTTGTGCACTTCATCGCATTGTATAGAATGTATTAATCAATAATAGTATGGAGACTATTATCCATAGTTGAGATTAAACTATTATTAGGACCAACGCTTCAGCCAGTACTTCTGATTAAATACTCTTTAAGTCGTACTAATAGTGATTCATTCCCTATATCCTTGTCCACCCAATCTTCATTAAGATACCCCAGTGACGGTCTCTCTCAGCTCAACACACAGTTGGCAGCTATCCCTGATTGTGGTTCCTTTGTATCTAGATCCCCGCTTGGAACTTTACTCTTCTCTCTGAGTGTCTTTCAATTATTGTCTTCTGCAATAATATTCTTGAGATAGAATAACACAATAGAAGCTGATAGTCTAACTATACACTGAATTGACAATATTACTGTAGACAATAATACTTTCATAAATAATAATGTTGATAATAATAATGTTTTTTATTATAGTAAATCCTAGGGAATTATATAGTTGGGGATTCGGCTGTCTAACCCTCAGTTGACACCTCTTTAATGAAACGGCAGCTTTGCCATTGAATCACTCTTCCTCATCTCAGCATCAATGGTCTTCCCCATCCTGGATAGGATTCCATCATTGGACATCCTCAAGACCTAATACAGAAAGAGTCAGAAAACGTGTCCCTAATGTTTTCCTCTCGATCCAAGAAAACCAACCATATTTGGCAAGCGCCTGCTTAGGTAATGGTACTTGGTACCCATTAAGGCAGGTCACTAACTAATTGATTAATTCACTAATTGCAGGTGGCATCACTTGCCTCACAACTTACTCCTTAAATTCCCAATCAGTCATGATGAGACATGCCCAATCCCAATCAGTACACCTGATAGTTAATCAACTATCAGATGCCCCTATTTCTTTGGCAACTTTGACCAACAAGGTCTTAAGCATTCATCCAGATTGATCCTCTACGGATCTGACCAGGCGTATAACCTAAACTCCCCTGACCATAGTTACCCCAAAATCAGGGTCAAATAATTTTCAAACCACCTCTCTTTAGGGAATTATCCCCTAGAGATTCCTGGTAATTTAGTCATCTGGGAATATGAGCAAAAATACTACTACATCCCCCCTTTTGCCTAGATCTCCAGCGAGAAAAGGACTGGGGCAGGAGAACACCGCTTCAGACACTTGGTCAAATACTTCATTTGCTCAAGTGGTTTACAATCACTAGTACTCAACACTGCTCAGGATAACCTTTGGCATGCGGCTCTCTTCCTCTTCCTCCTTGCTACCACCTACTCAGAGCGCGGTCCCCATGATCTTCTGTCATGCCAGGCTGATCAATTTACTTGTAACGATATTAGTCCCAGGATCTGGTTTCCCCCATCAGGGCATATAACCTGCTGTCATATTCAGAATTCTTGGTCTGGCATCCTCAATTTCCTGATTTTCTCCTCATATTTGACAGGAGACTCTTGCTGTTGATGTTTGTTTCATGGCCCAATTAAGAATTCTTATAGATTTATGCCCTTGTTAACTTCTTTTCATAACCCCTTGGCTCATGTCCCTTCTTAATTTTTCTCTGAAGAGATTATTTCATTAATTTTGAGATAAGTCTCTCCAAAAATTGGAGCTTTATTAATTGTATGGTGCATATTATCGACTACCATATAAGTTCAACGTCCCCCTCTTGTCCAGCTCATATTTCAAATTCCGTGTTGTGGTATAAACAGCTGCTCAAAAGTTTGTCTGATCAAGATCTTTGGCTCTTCCAAAAGATGAGTCAGTCTGCGCAACATAACCTCTTCTACGGTCCTTCCAGAACTCATACTAGTAGTCTGGCACCAGTGGTTAGTCCTTCTGTGGAATTATCAGAAACAGTTACCAATCCCACTGAAACCAGGCTAACGATCATCTTGAATGACTTGCGGCCAATCCTTCCTCTATCGTTGGTTCCAGGGTTAAATTTTGAAACTCTCCTGGCTTTGGCTCCCTTTGCAGATGCGCCTAACATCATTGTTGATGCTCATGGAATAGTGCCCTTCGCTCTTGATTGTTCCTTCCTCATTGGGTCAGACTTGCTTCTGGAGTTCCTCTTCTGACTTAGTCAATACTACAAGCCAGCTGCCTTGGCCATTGAACTCACCATTGGCAACAACGTACATTTCAAACTCCCTTATGCAGAATTAAAGGCCCAAGTCAATGAGGCTTTATCCATAGCTTTGAATTCTTCCAATTTTTGAGAACAATCTAGATTGGGATATAACATCTTATTATTTTTGTTCACCGGCCAAGTTCTTTGAATTTGGGACACAAAGCTTCCAGTCTCTCTTGGCTTCCATCGCTTATTCTGCTTCAGCTTCTGAGAAGCTTGTAGTTTTTTCTTGCAGGATGCCATTTACTCCTTGCACGACTATCTCATTTATGGAACATCCCGTTGGTATCTTCTGCTGATGGCTTTGATAGGGAGCATGATTTGGCAACTCTCATCTAGTATCTCTTGTTCAATGCTGGCCTATATGTCAAGTGTTCTTGACAAAGCCTGTTGCTAAGTGCTCAAGACCAATCTTCTGGATTTGGTACCATATTAGATTACTTAGGGTTATTTGCTCACTGTCTCTTCTTTTAATGTTGCTTCCCAATCCCACTCCGGGGTTTCACGTTTGGTTTTTCCAACCTCTCAATTTCCCATCTCCTAGTCAATTTCTCACAGAATCTGCGTCCTCTCAAAGTTCTTGGTTTCATGTAAGAAGGCTTTGTAACTAAGTGATAAAGGCTTCGTGTAGGTATAGCCCTTGCTAGCGTCTGATCTAACATAGATTTTAACGGGTTATTCCCTGCTACTGCAATCAATCCTCCCTCCCACAAGAGGTGACATAGGTGAAGCCATCCCCAAAGTGAGGATAATCAATAAAAAAATAAAATTTATAAAAATATATCAGTTTTCTATGCAGTTATAATATTTTAATTCCAATATTTTATCAATATTTTATCTTTTTATCTTCTTTTTTCCATGAGACTTGACCTTGTTTCAGTTCAGCGGTCCATCTTTTCATTTTCCCCCAAACTGTATCCTAGGTATTCTTAGACCTACCAGTTTTTTATGGTTCAGAGGTCCTTTTTTGGACTTGACCTAATCATTAGGACATAACCAACTTAATGGTTCAGCAGTCCTTCAGGAACTCTTTTTTGTTATTTTTTCATTAATAAATCACTTTAAATACTTAGCATGGACTCAATTTACTACCCTTCCATACAAAAGGTTCTGATGGAGTAGGCATCTATCGCCATATTGGTGGTAATCTCAAATGGACCTGACCACAATGAATCCAGTTTGTTTCTTCTCCCAAAACCATGCGTATTTCAATAGGCAACTCTTTTACCTAATCAATATTTTGATAAGGCTGGTCAGTTCTTATTGTACATTATTTTTGCTCATATACTTTTCCCTAGATTCATATCAAACGTTTGTGATTGCATTTTAATCAGGATATTTATCAAGGAGTTCAGGTACTGCTTGGCACTCATCACTGATGTTGGTTCCACCACCCAATATAAAATCGGCGGCAATGTGGACTTCCTCCCATATAGCAACTCAAATGGCGTTTTTCCTGTCACTGTAAGATGACTGATATTGTAGACAATCGTCACCAAACTCAGGTACATTCCCCACGCAGAAGTTCTTCCTGTGACCAGCTTCCTCAGCGTCATACCCAGCGTTCCATTAACTTGTTGTACCAGTCTGTTTGTCTCCAGCTGGTAGTGTACAGATATGACTCCTCAGAACTCCAATTATCTCATTTAACCGTGGGATCACATGAGATGTGAAGTTTATCCCATTGTCACTCAGCAGGACCCGCGGGCATCCATGTCAGTATACTACTTGTTCCAGGATGAAAATTGTGGTACTGGTAGCATCTACTTTCACCAGGGCCTTCATCTCAACCCATTTAATCAAATTATTGACCGCAACTATTATGTACTTTACTCCCTGTGCTCATCAGCAGTCCCATCACATTGATGAACACCATATGCCAAGCAAATCCAAGGCAGACCAGTCAGTATCCAGTGGTACCTTATGTGGCTTGTGCAGCTGGCACTCCAAAATCAAGCTAGATAGTCAGTGACATCATAGTTGATTGAATCCCAGTAGTACTGCAAATATGGTCAGTCATTTTTATCAGGATATCATACCTGACAACCTTATGAGCGGCTTGAACAATAGCTGCTCTTTCCAAAAGCTTTGGAAATAGTAACTGCTTCCCATTAATCATCTTAAAAATTTGTCCATCCAAGGTTCTGGTGTTTTCCATCACTTTTCAAAGTGCACCTTGGATTTCTTGAGGCTAATTCCTTATTTCTCCATTGATCATTCTCTGAAATACCTTATCCACCTGCTGGTATACCATCTGGACCATTGGTAACTGCGATAAGACATCCACATTCTGATGAGAAGCCCCCACTTGGTCACCTTTGACTGTCAAAATAGTCTCATACTGATTTGCAAATTTTCCTCAGTATTGATCTTGTGTATCACCTCTCTTGCGCATCCCAAAAATTCTGGTTGTCATTGGCATTTACTTCCTATTACTTTTTGAACAATTTGAGCACCTCCTCTTGCTGTACTTCCATCAGATCAGTGAGTTACTCTTGATCAACTAATAGGTTGATACTCTCAGTTACCCTGGCCAATAATTTCATCTCATCAAAGTCCCAAAATTGTGGAATTTTTTTAGTTCAGCTGTCAGGATTTCTCGTCACTTCCTAGGGTCCAAAATTATGGACCATAAAAATTGATATTTAGTACTTCGTATTTTATTAATTTTATATATATTTTTTATATTTTTCTTTTTACAATGGAACTTTTAAACTACAAAAAGGTTCAAAGGTCCTTCTTTTCCCCTTCATCCAAACTGGGTCCTAAGTATACTCTAACCTATCAGTTATCATGGCTCAAAGTTTTATCCTCTTAAGATTTAACTGTCACGCTAGTGAAATATTTCCTGAAATTAACCACCCTTCTAAAGCCAAGTCCAATAAGCCCTTGGGGCAGAGACCAGAACCCCTAAGGGTCACCAATGACCTATTTAAGTTCATTGATAAAAAATGGGTTTTGGCTTTGCCAGCCAGGGTTGAGGAAAACGGCTTATTTGAGGCAAAAGCCCAGGCGGAAATCGAACTCAAGACCCAGAAAATCACAAGATTAAGGTTACAAAATCTGAGCAAATTACCTTTTTTTGATTTTAGTGAAAAACGATGAATTTGTAGCTCATATCAGATTCTAATAACCACTGGAATCTTCATGAAGCAACCCCCTATAAATTAAGTACCAAGATGAGAAAGGCTTTGCTTTTCTCAGATACTCTTTTCACCCTAACAAAGTCTAGGAATTTTGGGCAATTTTTTGTATATTTTTTGTTTTCTTGAACAATAAAAAATATACTTCTCCGATGATCTGTGATGGCTGGAGTTCGTTCTCCACTCTGGTTTGCACCCCCTGCTGTACGTGAGCCCTCCACACACTCCGCCACCTATTCCACCAGCTCCACCTCCTCATATTTCTCTGGACTTAGCCTTGGATTTTATGCCACCCTTCCCAGCTCCCAGGGCCTCTTATCCCTGATGGTTATGGCCAGTTTGGTGTGCGTTTTGCTCCAAAAATTCATATGGAAACACAATACTGACCATTTAGAACTTATCTTCATTTTTTTTGGGCCACTTGGCCTTGTTGTGTCACCTTTGTCCTGTGTCTTCCCTCCAGCGACCTCCTGCGCTCCAGTTTCTCAGATATTATCTAAAAAACTAGAATTTTTGTGAGTTTCTTCTACTGTTTGGTGGCTAGAGTTAGCCCAATCCTCTCAGAGTTGTCAACCGTTGAAGTGGTCCACTGGGCTAGTACTTTTCTATCCCTTCTGGCCTTGGTTGTTACCTTCCTCAAAGGGTGTTCTGAGGGTGTTGCGCGGCTCACCTCATTCAAGACGCTCATAAAGTGTGCAGTACCTGCCAAAAACGGTCTCACTCTCCACTTTTCATGGGATTGCAAATTTAAAAATGAGATCTTTAACACTTTGTCCAGCCTTAGGGCCTGCCAGAAGTCTCAAGGCAAGGACTTAGCTGACGTCCTCCTCCTCCAGCTGCTGCTCCGTGAAATTTCAGAGGGAGCTCAAGATGGTTAATCTCCATGGGTGAGAATAATAGATCCCTCCTGGAATCTTACCCAGCGTTGGAAACCTTTGTCAAGCCCTGCAAGTATCCCCCTTCTACCTTTGAGGACTATAACTCCTTTGTACACTTGTCCCAAGGAGACCTCACTACAGCTCAATCTTTGCGCCTGTTTCAAGAGCGAGCATCAAGGTTGGAATCTACTGAACAGTTGAAAATGGCCCTTCTTCGCAAGTCCCTAGATAATACTGATGCTTCCCTTGGAATATGGGATAACCCACCCCCCTCCTTATCTGGGACATGCTCCATCCTTGCATCCCTGTTGTCTATCAGCCTCTGTGCCACCAAGCCTAATTGTACCGCTGAACTCCAGATCCTAGAACTTGATGACTCCATCACTGTGGGGCACCAGCATGTTTCCGATCCAGTGGTGACATATCCAGCTGAGACACTGGCCGTTATGGACACTTCCAACCTGATTCTAGAAGGCCCTACTTCTGTACTCTCCCAGTACTGCTTGGAACCAGCAGAGAGCTCTCTGGAAGGTGAGACTGAAACCTCCGTCATAGGTGGGGGTCCCCTCACCACTGGCCCTGCACCGCCGCGCTCCACGGAGTACCCCTCACATTTGTCCTCAAAAGTAGAGGGGGTTAGTAATTCTAACCCATTTGATTCAGAGCATTCACTTCCTCCAGGGTATGGACCTGCCGTTGCCGTTTTAGAACCTATGGCCTCTGCCCAACCTGTCATACCAGTTGTCCCAGTTGAACAAAACTTTCCTATCACTCCAGAGTCACCTCTTGTGGCAGACTCCATCCAGAAACAAGCAGAGATCCATGAGAGGATGATTAAAGCAGAGATAGCCGTGGCTGACCCCACCAAAATCTTGGCTTTCCTGACTGGTGTAGTCTCATGTGATAATGACCTTCCTCCCGCCGAACATAGAGCATTAAGCTACCCCACACCATTTAAGTCCCGTTGACAACTTTATGGAAATGTGAATACATATGAAAAAAACCTTTTAGGGGATACTCCACATTATACGCCGCTCTCTAGGCTCGGAGCCATCATGTCATCCCTTGGCTCTGAGGGAAATAAACTATCCTCTACTTACTTCTCGTTCATGGCTATCTTTTCTTCTTTAGGGAAGATCTTTCAAGCACTCACTCTGGTGGACAATGGTGCAACCAAAAACTTCATCCGCCAAGAGTTGGCAGAGGCCCTGGAGCTACCCCTGGGAGTTAGTCAGTTTGTGGAGGGTGGTGCATCTCAAACCATTCTAAGTTACTGTGTGTTAACACCTTTCCTTTCATTGCAGGCGATGGTTAATTTGTTGAGAGCTTCTCCTTAATAAAGAACCTCTATACCCTGCTATCTTAGGGGTTGGCCGGTGGCGCAGATTTGACATTACCACTAACCTCTTATACTCTACCATGCATGCACAATTTCCTGGTAAAGTCACGGTTACCATCCCTTGCTTAAATGAGAGCGCCACAGTGCTCCCCAAAAGGTGGAGCCCCTCTCCTAAGGTGGGCCTAGCCTCTATTCAACCTACTGATGCCCTGACCCCAACACTTACTCTGCCAGAATGCATCCGTGGATATGCTGATCTGTTTGATCTCACAAAGGCCCGAACCCTGAGCACACCAAGTTTGACTTTGAGTTTAAGTTGACTGTGGATCTCATCAAGATATCCTCCCCAATTTACCCCTTGTCCCTGAGGGAGGAGGGTGCCTTGGACGCTTGGGTAGACGACATGTTCTCTAAGGGTCAAATCTTTAAGAAATCCTCACCTGTGTGCTCCCTCTCCTGCTTGTAGAGAAGTCTGATGGCTCACTTCGTCCCTGCGTTGATTATGGCAATCTGAACAATGTAACAGTGCCTGACACCCATCCGCTCCCTTTGGAGCAACATATTGCCCGCTATGTGGAGAAGGCTGAGGTGTTCAGTAAGCTTGACTGTCTTAACGCTTTCAACCAGATCCTCAATAAAGAAGGCCAGGAGTGGTTGGACGCTTTTCACACTTGGAAAGGTATCTACTAGTTCAGGATTATGCTGTTTGGTTTGAAGAACGCTCCCGCCTGCTTTCAGAGGCTTTTTTGATGCTGTCTTTGGATACCTTATGGGTACATGCGCGATTGCATACATGGACGAATACTGGTATTTTACACAGATGCAGAATCTCATGCCCGCCATCTTGTGTCTGTCATGGAGAGACTTTCACAGACAAACCTTACAATTAAGGCTAGCAATTGTGAGTTCTTTCAAAGCTAAGGTCGAATTCTTAGAAAACATTATCTTCTCCCATGGTCATATGATCGCCCCAGATAAGGAAGCAGCTATCCATGATTGGGTTAGCCCCTTATCTCTCACAGAGTTACGCAGCTTTCTTGGGACATGTAACTTCATCAAGAAGTTCACCCCCCAGCTTTCAGAAGTTGCCGCCCCTCTCTACACCGCTTCAGGGAAGAAGATTTTTAGCTGGACCAATGAATGCAACGCTGCATTCCACGTCGTCAAGTCCATACTATTGTCCAGCCCGGTGTTGGTACATGCAGACCCCAGCCGCCCCTCATTGTCGCCACTGATGCTTCCAACTTTGCGGTGGGAGCTGCTCTGCTACAAGAGGGGAGGATGGAGTGGAACGGCCTTCTGCTTACTTTTCTAAGAAAATGACCCTGGCGCAGCTCAACTATGCAATATATGATAAGGAACTCCTTGCAGTTGTGGAGGCAGTACAACACTGGCGCCACCATTTGCATGGGTCTAAGTGGCCATTTACTGTCCGTACTGACCACAAGGCATTGATGTACTACCGCGCCCCCAGAAGCTATCCCCTCGCCAGTCCCAGTGGTTAGAAATCCTGTCAGTGTTTGACTTCAAATATGACTTCATTAAGGGCACCCAGAACTTGTTACCTGATGCTCTATCCCAGAACTCTTCCCTAGCATCTGACCCAGCACTAGTTGATGCCCACAATACCCAGGTGTTGATTAATCCGGAACAGGTGAAGGAGAGTCCACTGTCCAGCCCCCCGCTCTGCTTAAGATGGAACCTTTGGAAGGTGATGCTGACACCCCTTCCCGTGTTAGGTTGTCACAACCTCTGTCAGCTGACTATGATAAGATTAAGCAGGCCTGCCATAGAAATGGCGAATTCCTGGACAAAGGCTACCAGTTGATGGATGGTGTCATCCTCCATCAGGGCAAGTGGTGGGTACCTCCTGGACCCCTGCGTGAGGAAGTGATCCGTGAATCTCATGACCCTCCAACTGCTGGCCCCCCTGGCAAGGACAAGACGCTTTAGTTAGTACGTCGCTCCTACAGTTGGAAAGGTATAGCCACTGTTTTGGCAAAATTCACAAAGTCCTGCTTGACGTGCAACCGGTCAAAGCCAAGCCACCTGAAGGGTGCTGGATTGCTTGTTCCCCTCCAAGCTTTTGAGGGCCCTTGGACATCATTGTCTGTCTATTTTATTATGGAACTTCCCTTGTCCCAGGGTTATGATGCAGTAATGGTTGTGGTGGATCATTTCACAAAGATGGCCCACTTCATCCCCTGAAACACCACCATTACTTCAGTTGAGACAGCACGCCTCTTTGTAGATCACATCTTTTGCTTACATGGTCTTCTCAAGGAGATTATCAGTGATCAGGGCCCACAATTCACCGCTCAGTTCTAGAAAGCCCTTCTTTCCATCCTCAGCATCCGCCCCTACCGCTCCACAGCCTTCCACCCCCAATAAGATGGACAAACGGAGAGGATGAACCAAGGTTTGGAGCAATTCTTGCGTTGTTATTCCAATGCTGAACAGAACAATTGGTCCTCTCACCTCCCACTAGCGCAATTTGCTTATACTAACCTTACACATGCCTCTACAGGAACTTCCCCCTTCTTTGCAAATTATGGTTACAACCTCAGTTTCAACTCAAGTCCGCGGATTGAGTCCAACGTTGTCACTGCCAATGAGCGTGCTAAAGAGCTCAGGGACATACCACAGGCAGTGAAGGACCATCTAGTTGATGCTGTGAGGATCTACAAAGCATATGCTGATTAAAAGCGCCGTGAAGGACCTGAGTATAAGCCTGGTGAATTGGTCATGATCAACGCTAAGAATCTCCACCTGAAGCAACCCTGCCGCAAGTTAGGTCCCAAGCGTGTTGGACCCTTCAAGATCCTCAAGAAAGTTGGCCCATCAGCTTATCAGGTTGACTCACCCCCTCAATCAAAGTGTTCAGCACCTTACATGAATGCCTCCTGACCCCCTTCAATGATCCCATGCCACCTCACCCAGATCCCATGATAGTGGATGGTGAACCCAATGTAAAATTGATGCCATTATTGCTTCTCGCTTATCCTGGTGCCGCCTGCAATACTTGGTGTCCTGGAAAGGATAACATGAGACAAAGAACAGCTGGATAACTTATCAGGATATGACCAATGCTCAGGACCTAATTAATGACTTCCACTCTAGATTCCCAGATGCCACAGGACCTGCCACCCAAGCTTCTTTAGCTGTCATGAACTTACCCACTCCCCACAAAAACTTTGCCTTGGCCAATGTCCCCTTAGGCGGCGTAGAACCCCGTCTAAGAGTGGAGGGTGATGTCACAGCTAGTGACATACGTCCTGAAATTAACATTACTTCTAAAGCCAAGTCCAATAAGCCCTTGGGGCAGAGACCAGAACCTAAGGGTCACCAATGACCTATCTAAGGGCATTGACAAAAATGGGTTTTGGCTTTGCCAGCCAGGGTTGAGGAAAACGGCTTATTTGAGGCAAAAGCCCAGGCGGGAATCGAATCCAAGACCCAGAAAATTACAAGATATGATGTTAAAATCTGGCCAAATTCAAAGAATTTTGATTTTGTTGAAAAAAGATAAATTTTAGCTCATATTGGATACCAATACCCACTGGAATCTTCGTGAAGCAACCCCCTATAAATTAAGTACCAAGATGAGAAAGGATTTGCTTTTCTCAGATACTCTTTTCACCCTAACAAAGTTTAGGAATTTTGGTCATTTTTCTGTATATTTTTGTTTTCTTGAACAATAAAATATATACTTCTCCGATGATCTGTGATGGCTGGAGTTCGTTTTCCACTCTGGTTTGCACCCCCTGCTGTACGTGAGCCCTCCACACACTCCGCCACCTATTCCACCAGCTCCGCCTCCTCATATTTCTCTGGATTTAGCCTTGGATTTTATGCCACCCTTCCCAGCTCCCAGGGCCTCTTATCCCTGATGGTTATGGCCAGTTTGGTGTGCGTTTTGCTCCAAAATTCATATGGAAACACAATACTGACCATTTAGGACGTATCTTCATTTTGTTGGGCCACTTAGCCTTGTTGTGTCATCTTTGGCCTGTGTCTTTCCCTCCAGAGACCTCCTGCGCTCCACTTTCCCTGAAATTATCCATCTAATTGATTCAGTGGTCCTCTTTTAGGACTTGACCAACATCTTAGGACATAACCATTTAATGGTTCAGAGGTCCTCTGGGAACATTGCAAATATTTTCTTTAGGTCCAATACTTCCAATTTCTTAGTATTGACCTTCTTCACTATATGACCAGCAGCGCTGTTTCTTAAAATTTAGACTACACTTGACGACTTTGGCAATACTCTTGAATATATTAGGCCTTCAATCCCGACTGGTTTTTTATACAACAGGCCCTAATTTCATCCCATATTTTAGCAACTGATGTTTGAATCTTTGTATCTCATTAGTCAACAGTTCAGTTCATTTGTTTAAATCATTATTTTCCTGAAAACGATATTTAGCCTTTGTGGCCATTCAATACGTTGGGAATAATTCCACATGTGGATCTGGAAATGATCCCTTTATCACACAGATCGTTCTGGCCTCGCTAGCTTTTATATAAATTCGTCTTGAATTAAGAACTCATCTTCAGCAATTTCTGATCATTGTTTGAGTGTTAGTGAGTCAAAAAATTGTCTCCATTATCTTGGATCATTTGTTTCCTGCTTTGACTTCATATCTTCATTGGTATGGCAATCCAATACCCTTAAATGATTGCTTCCTATTTCATCCAATGCCTCATCTAAACTCTCACTCCTCAGAGAAATTTTAAGTGGACCCAATTTCGACCTGAGTTGATCCTGCTGTACCTTTAGACTATTTCAAGCGGACAAAATTTCAATCTGAGTTGGCCCTGATGCTCCTCTTCACCTCAGGCAGATGTTGGGTTAAACAGATTTTCTTGCATCACTAGATAGTTTCATATCAGGCTGCAAGTACTTTTTCCATAGCTTGAGTATCTTCAATTTGCTTCACTTGGAGCTCCACTTCTGAGCTAGGTGAACGCAATTAAACGTGATCCAATTCACGTTCTATCTCTATTAACGTTACTTTCCTCAGTAACTTATTTCTGGAATTGGAAACATCTTCATATGACATCATGTATCAATGTCTTCCACTCAACTATACCCCTGTAGTGAGCACCACTTTGTAAAAATTTATAGTTCTTGATTATTTTCAGCTAACAATCCTATAAACATATTACTTGCACATGTTCAAGTTTTTGTGAGATTCATCCACGTTGTATAATAGTCAATAAATTGGTTAATAATACTATGACGACTAATACCCATAGTTGAATGGAAGTCCTAGATCTCTCAGCACAATGCACAGCCATTATTTCCTCTCAAAATATTTGTGATGTCTTGAAATAGGGATTCGTTCCCTCATACCATTTTAACCAGATCTTCTCTTAGATTCCATTTAAGGTTTCTCTGGTTTGACACAAAGTCAACAGCAATCCCTGATTTGATTCCACTTCTCTCTCTATATCCCCCTCAGATCCTTACTCTTTTCCTTAAAGAGTCTATAATTATCCCACACAGCAATAATGTCCCTGAGAAAGAATAGAACATATGGATGCTGATAAAGTTTACTAAACTAAGACTCTAGTAAAATTAATAGTTTGTTAAATACTATGATACTATATGGTAAAGATTACTATCTTATATTAGTGAATTTTAGGGAATTTAAAGTGGGGTTTAAGCTCCCAACCCTCAGTTGACACCTCCTTGATGAAATGGAAGCTATTGCCATTAATTCACCCATCCTCATCTCAGCAGCAATGGTCTTCCCCATCCTATCTAGGATTCTATCATTGGACATCCTCAAGACCCTAAAACAGAAAGAGTCAGAAAACGTGTCTCTAATAATACCTCTTGATCCAAGCGAACCAACCATATTTGGCAAGCGCCTGCTTAGGTAATGAGACTTGGTACCCATTATGGCAGGTCACTTCACCAACCACTCAATTCACTAGTTGCAAATGGCATCACTTGCCTCACAACTTACTCCTTACATTCCCAATCAGTCATGATGAAACCTGACCAATCCCAATCAGTACACCTGATAGTTAATCAACTATCAGATGCCCCTATTTCTTTGGCTACTTTGCCCAATGAGATCTTAAGCATTTTTCTGGAGTGATACCTGACAGATCTAACCATGCGAATAACCTAATATCCCCCAAACATAGTTACCCAAAATCAGGGTCAGCAAATTTTAATTTACCTCACATTAAGTAATTATTCCCTAGAGATTTCTGGTAATCTAGCCGGCTGGGAATATGGGAAAAAATCCCAACACTAACATAACCTGAATTGTAGATGAGATTAACAAGTTAGAGGAGCAATCATGAACTTCCTGCTGCTGATGGCTTCTTACTGTAGCCACTTCCATAAATCCACCCAATTTTCTGAACCAAGTTAACAGAATTTTAACTAGATGGAATCCTCCAATGATTAATCATTATTTGGGATAATATGGCCAATCCCGGTAGAATGGCTTATTGACTGACTTTCATGTTATTTGATATGATTGCTGGCTAGTTGCTCCCCAATTTGGGTTATGTCAAAATTAGTATTCCGCCAAGTTTGGAAGTAGGTTCAAGTGGGGCCAATCGGTGGCCACAATTAGTATAAGGATCACTGGCAACTGATAGCCAAGGATGATTCAATTGGTATCAGTCAGTGGAACCAGTGTTGAACGTCAACTGCCATTTGAAGACTATTTGGGATTCCCAGTGAAAAGCTGATAATCAGCCTCAACTCAATTATCTATAAATTTGCTGCCTGTACTGATAATCCAATGTCAGCAGATCTGACAATTATGAGTTGAAGGCAGTTGAGGTTGCTTCCAGTGCCCCAATTTTTATAATCAATTATTGCCTGAATAAGGCGATTCCTAATTAAAACAACTTAGATAAGTTGAGAAGAGATGTTGGCGAGATGCTGAGATATTCTGAGTCAAAGCGAGTGACTGAAGTTGTTTTGATGCATTATTAACAACTTGAAGGTCAAATCCAAATTTGACATTTATTTAGATTAATATTTTATATGGCTCACCGGCGACTTAAGGCTGAGGATGAGCCAAAAGTAATTCAGACATTGGGAAGGACGTATCAAGAGTTTCGTTGCCAGGGAAGAGAATAACGCAGTGGAAGAATAAGAAGAAAAATTGGCTGGAAGAACCAGCAGAAGAACCAATAGGTCAGTAAATGGCGAAGTAGCCTTTTTGCAAATAGTATAAATACCTGGCGCTTCCTCTCAATAAATATCTCCCTTTGCCTAATCTACCTTTTGTTATAAGTTTATATTTATTTCATTGGTTATAGTTTTGGTTGGGGATCCCCAAATGGCGCGAGTGACATGTCAAGGGATTAGCTGGTGCTGCTGGCCTGATCGCCTAAGGCAAAATGGCAAGGGCTAACCAGTATTCATACTGGTTGGCCTGCCAACTAGTGAAGCCCATGATCAATTTTGCAATAGGGTGCTCACTACAGTGGGACTCTGCTATTTAGTTCTTAAGTAGCTGATAGGTTGGTGAAGAGGTGGCGGGGGTGTGCCACTATGGTTTAGTTCCAGCAGTTGTTGGTGCTGGGGAGGGGTAAGCCCTGGATGCCCACCCCACACGCTGAGGTTGGAAGTAGGAGGATTAGCATCTGGTTAAGCGGGGGGAAATGTCGGAATTTTAACCAAATGGAATCCTCCAATGATTAATCATTATTTGAGATAATATGGCCAATCCCAGCGGAATGGCTTATTGACTGGATTTCATGTTATTTGATATGATTGCTAGTTAGTTGCTCCCTAAATTGGGCTAATCCATAATTAGTATTCCACAGAGTTTGGATGTAGGTTTGAGTGGGGCCATTCAGTGGCCCCAAAGTAGTATAAGGATCACCAGCAACTAATAGCCAAGGATGATCCAATTGGTATCATTCAGTGGAATCACTGTTCAACACCAATTGCCATTTGTGGACTGTTGTGGGATTTCTGGTATGAAACTTATAGATTCACTTTAATTGTTCATCTATGAACTTGATGCTTGTACTGACAATCCAATGTAAAGAGATCCAAGAATCATGAGTTTGATGATCCAAGGTTGTTTCTGGTGCCTCAATTATTATAATCAATTATTTTCTGAATAAGGTTTCCTAATCATTTGACCAATATACGTTAAAAAGAGATGTCAGTGAGACGCCAAGATATTCTGAGTCAAAGCAAGCGACCAAAGTTGTTTCTGGCGCATTATTATCAACTTGAAGGTCAAAGCAAATTTGACGTTTATTTAGATTAGTATTTTATATAACTCACCAATGACTTAAGGCTGAGGACGAGCCAAAACTAATTCAGACAGCGGGAAGGATGGAGTAAGAGGGTTGATGCCAGGGAAGTAAAAATGTATTGGAAGAATAAGAAGAGTAGTTGGCTGGAAGAACTAGCAGAAGAGATGATAGGTCGGTAGTGGGCAAAATAGACCTTTTGTAAATAGTACAAATACCTGGAGCTTCCCTCTCAATACATACTCCCTTTGCCTAAGCTATCTTTTGTTAAAGATTTTTATTTACTTCGTTGGTTATAGTTTAGGCTGGGGGATCCACAAATGGCGCAGGTGACACACCAAGGGGTTAGCTGGCGCTGATGGCCCCATTGCCTAAGTCAAAATGGAAAGGGATAACCAGTCTTCATAATGGTTGGCCTGCCAACTAGCGGAGCCCATGGTCAATTTTGCGACACAAGTCTTTGGTGGTGAGAAAAGAAGGTAGAGGAGCAATTTTTAGGGGGTAGGATATCACACATCTCATCTACTGTCCATAGATTGTCTATATGTCTCCAGTTATCAGCGTGGCGGTGCATAAAGCACTAGACCAAAGCAAGGGAACTCGTCATCACTGTGAACAGAAAATAGCCCACAAGAGTGAGCTGGAGCCAAAGAGACATAATGTAAGGGTGTTGATCATGGTAAAAGTAATGGTATATTGAGCAATCAGCAAAACTTGGCTGTGTCCCAAAAATGCAGCTTATAATCGAGATTTGTACAGGTCTAGAGTGCACAGGTGACCTGGTTTGGAGGGAACCTGGTAGGCCTAACAGTGTACCTGAGGCTATAATAATTTTAAAGGTGATAAATTGGCAGACACTTCATGAGACCACCTCAAAGAGGTCCTCCCACAGGTTTGCCCAAGTCAACAGATGAAAAAATGTAAAATGACTAGGGTTTTATTAATAAAGAAGACCAACAAAATTGTTGGTCTTGAGCAAGCCTAATTAAGCCAACTCAGGGAATTAATGAATCAACGAAAGTGGTAATAACCCTTGGTGCACCAATTGGTGCACGCTTCCATCAATCAAGGTAACATACTTCAAAACTGACCTTACTCAAGCAATTGATTGATGTTGAACCTGACCCAATCTTGCAATTTCAATATAGAACAGGTTTTGAACCTCCGTTCTCTGATTAACTTTATTGAGCTCTCATCATTTAGTATAACACTTTTCCGTTTTAGTGCAAGAGCTGAAATATGGGACTAGGTTTTAGACACCTCACTTGTACCAACCTGGGCATACCTATCCTGTACCCAGCGTTGATCCAAGGTGTGCTTAAGGTCAGGAAGGTCGTGAAATTTGACCCTTTAGACCTCCTGTAACCCAGCCTTGTCCTTGCTGTTGGTGCCCTCAATAAATCCAAGTAAACATGACATCTACCTAATGGGCTAAATTGCCTTGGGAACAGGATAGACGAATACCATATTAACCCATTCTTAGTTTTGAATGAAACCTCCTCACGGTTGAGGCAAATGGTGTGCTTTCCAGAACTCATACCCATAATAAATGAGTCAGATGAAGGAATGTCATAATATCTCCAAAGATATATGAATTTGTCCCAAGTCCTAAGTGCTAATTGAAACTAGCTCCAAGTTATTTCTCCTCCCAAATGTTTAGCTGAAATCTTGGGACTCTCCAATTTCTCCTTCTCTAGAGTCTCTCATGCCCAGAACTTTTATAACTCATGTATCAAAGACATTGACTAATATGGTAAGAAATATAACTCATGTTCATAGAGATTTAAAGAAACCCAGGCATTGCTTGCGTTTGAGCATCTCCCATGAGCCTTGTGAATGACCTAAGAATTTTCAAACCTTTATTGAATTTTTACTAGGTGAGTTTCCACCATTGCTGCTGTCTCATTCTAATTGGGAACATAATTAATTATTAATTGAAAAAGTTACTGCTGAAGCATCAATTGAAGCTACCTTGATATCTTTTCATCTTGTCCCATGATTATGGACATATGAAAGTGGTTTCACCTCAAGTTGACAAGGGAATTCCTCTCCATTCCGCTTTTGATTTTACACTAAGGGAAAATGGTTGAGGCACATGTCAATTTTAAACTAATTCAATTACTTGAAGCAGGGTTGTTACAACCTTCCCAGAGTCCATAACATATATTGCTCTATTTATTAAGTATGAAGATGTCAGTCATTGTGTAGGCATAATTACAGCCACTTAATTCTATTACAAAAAAGGACCTTTATCCTTTATTTAGGATAGAAGACTTGCTACACTCATTAGTTGAATTCAGATTTTTTCTTTGCTATGAATTTGGCAAGCTAATATTAATAATTGACTCTTAAGCTAATAATAGGGCTAGATAAGTCCTAATATACAATGAGGGATTATTTGAGCCCACCTGGATACCACAGGATTAAGCAATGCCCCTTCCACCTTTCAGCAAGTATCTATCAACTATATCATGATCTTAAATTATATTAGATGCTAGTTTAATTGGATGATGTGACTGTTTTCCCACACTTTTAATGCACATCTTGAACACCTTTAATGATACTTACAACATCTACATGAGGGGGGTGGAAGGAGAGTTGGTAGGGTGTATGGCTACCAACCTTAAGGTTGAAGGTTCAATTCCCGCCCTTTGCACATTGATTAGGGGTGCCAGCTGAAGGAAGCTATTTGCGGCTAGTAGGTCTAATAACACGAAAACCTTACCCATGACGTAACCAGAAAAATCTGAGGCCCAATCTGGAGGTGGAAAAAACTTCAATGATGAAGTTGAACTTGCTCAGGTTTCATGTCAATGTCTTCTTTCTTTTTTCAGTATTGTCCATCTCCTGGTCAGCTTTCCTCAAATAAATAAAAAAATACAACATCTAGTGAGGCTTTCCTAAAGCTTATACCTAAAAAATTTACCTTTTTACAACATTAATTTGGACTTTTAAGACATAAGGTGACCTGCCAATGCATTTTGCCAATTCCTGATGAATTATCTACAGTCAAATAAATGTTTGCTCTGGCTATCTTAGGTGATATTTAAAAATAATCAATAATGGTTAGACATTATCAGTAATCTACCTCCCATTTTGTGAATTGACTGAGACCTTGTTGGGATTTTTGCCCATATTCTCGGCTGACTAGATTACCAGGAATTGCAAGGGATTAATTCCTTAATGTGAGGTGAATTGAAAATTGGTTTACCCTGATTTAGGGTTACTTTATTCAGGAGATTTTAGGTTATTCGCCTGGTTGGATCCATTGGGGACCAATCCAGACAAATTCTTAAGATTTCATCAGGCAGAGTTCCCGACAAAATAGGGGCATCAGATATTTAATTAACTATCAGGTGTACCAATTTGGATAAGTCAGGTTTCATTAGTGACTAATTGGGAATTTAAGGAGTAAGTTGCGAGGAGAGTGATGCCACCTGCAACTAGCAAATCAATCAGTTGGTTAGTGACCTTCATTAATGGGTACCAAGTCCCATTACCTAAGCAGGTTGCTTGAAAAATATGGTTGGTTTTCTTGGATCAAGAGGAAAACGTTTTATGACTCTTTCCATTTTAGGTCTTAGGGATTTCCAATGATGGAATCCTAGCCAGGATGGGGAAGATCATCACTGCTGAGACAAGGATGGGTGATTTAATGGCAACGGCTGCCTTTTCATTGAGGAGATGTCAACTGAGGTTTAAGCACCTAATTCCCCACCATAAATTCCCTAAAATTTACTAATAAAGGTTAGTAGTTTTTACCATATAGTATTATAGTTTTTACCAGACCAACACTTTTACCAGAGCCTTATCTTAGTAAAATTTATCATCATCCATTTGTTCTTTTTTTCTCAGGGAAATATTGCTGTGTGGGATAATTATAGACTCTTAAAGGAAAAGAGTAAGGATCTGAAGAGGATCCAGAGAAGAAGTGGAATCAAATTGGAGATTTATGCTGACTGTGTGTCAAACCAGATAAACCATAAATGGGAATCTATGAGAAGATTGGGTTTAAAGGTACAAGGGAATTATCCCTATTTTTAGGACATCACAGGTATTTTGAGCGGAAATAATGGCTAAGCTTTGGGCCAAGTCTAATACTTCCATTCACTATGGATAATAGTTTTCATACTATTAACAACTGATTATGTCGACTAAAAAAAATGTGGACGAATTGCACAAAACCCAAACCTTTGCAAGTAATAAGTTTAAATGGGTTATTGCCCAAAAATAATCAAGACCTACAAATTTTTATAAAGTGGTGATCACTACATGGGTGTAGTTGAGTAGAAGAACTTAGAAGGATGTAATATAAAGATGAGTTAAGAAAACTATGGGCGGAGTTATCAACCATTAATCAGAACGCCCTGAACTCAGTGGATCATCGAGAATTTGCAGCCTTGGAAGAAAGTGTCGCCAATATAGAGGAATGGATCAATAATGTCACGAGTTTTGGATATGATTTACTTGTAAAAGTAATGTCATTAAAGAAGAAAGAAGTGGACTTAATTTGAGAAGCTTTATTTCTGAAAATGGGGCATGAAGCAGATTGCGTTTGTTTATAAGCTTTCAATGCTGATATCAAGCGGCTGATTAAAAATGCCAAAGAGTTAAAAAAACTCACAAATGTGATTGTGAGCCATATGTGGCAACTGCTGTTGAAGAAAGGACTCCTCATATAACTGAAGTTGAATACCTCAAGAAACATGCCAATCACTTTTGCCACTATTTTGGAGATGAGGCATGAAATCAATCCCCAACTGAGCTGAGTAGCCAAACCTAGAGAGGTAGTTAGAGAAACCTTGGAGGAATTCAAGGCGACACCAAAATTTCCAACTTTTCATTGGGATAATGCCTCAGAATTTTTCCAATTGTTCAATATGACTATGTACGGATACAGTGATCATCAAAAGGCATTGACAGTGATGAATTGCCTAGACATTAATTGCCAAAGCTTAGTGTTGCCCCATCTGGAGGGGGACAGCTGGTCATATGCGGAGGCCAAAGTGACCATTATGAAATATTTGGGAGCCCAATGCGCATGTCAAAACGCAAAAAAGAGTTTATGGGCATCTAATTCCATAAAGGTGAGTCTCTTGCTAGCTTCGTGGATTGATTTTACCAGGAGTCGCAGATCCTGGCTAGAGCAAAAGTATTAGACAACTTTGATGAAAGAATCGCTTTGCAAGCGGCCCTTTGGCCCTATCACAATTTTCATCAAACAATGTCTTCTGTATTCACAATGTAGATAACTACCTCGCAAATGGTAGACAACCTGATGATTTTGGGAGCGACGTTTGATGACCCAAATAGAAGCTTCAAGTCAAATACGGTATAAAATGCAAATCCCACAAAGGGAAACAAACGAGCAAAAGAGGCTACCAACTGAACTGTGCCAGGAAATAAGCCCAAATTTTCAGAAGGTTGAGCAAGAAAGAGAATGTCTGCTTTCAGTGTGGCGGGAAAGGCATTTTGCTGTACACTGCAAAAAGCCAAAAGATCAGATTAATGTGGTCCAGGCCAGGGAGACAGCAGCCACTAAGGATTTGGGAAAAGGGCCCGCTGACTAGACAAGGAACAGTCTAGTGCGGCGGAGAAACCTGTTTCTCCCAATATCATAGTGAAGAAATCAACATTAGCGATCTGTTAGTAGACGATGAGCAGGATCAGCTATACCAAATGGTCAAAATGGATGTGAATGCCATGACCAGAGCTGGGGTGAAGAAAATTGACCCTGAGATAATTCAGGAAGTTTCCCAGCTGTACGTTTGACAACTGGCGGAGAAGATTCAAACTGCCAAGAATCCTGAAGAGTTATCAGACGTCCATTTAGATGAGGCCAATATGTCTATCCCCTCAGCGTGATAATGGAACTGTTCCTGAATTATCAGCGCAGATTATACAAACCCTAGATTTGGCTAATAACGCTGCCATTCACTCAGTGAATACTATATTATAACACTCCAAGTGTAAATATATAAATAGCCAAGTGAATCAAGTGAGGGTGAGGGCGATTGTCAATAGTGGAGCACCCATCAATATTGTGTTGACCAAGATGGTGAAGAGGCTGAAGATCTCGCCAGACTTGGAACACAAGAGAGAATATGGAACAGCTGGGCTGAACACCACCGTTTCCTGTGGAGCGTATAGTGCACTGCCATTATGATTTGGGTCATTGGTGGTATCTGCGCCAGCGATAGATTTGGTGAACCAAAACTTCAATATCCTGATTGAACGGAGTTCCTATGGAAGTATGGAGTTAAATGTAACTTTGAGGATAATACATTGACCATCCTGGGTCAGATGTTACCATTGGTGTACCAGAAGGATGGTGAAGTTCCATTGAATTAAAGAAACAACTTCATTAATTTGATATACAATGACGGCATTGTACCAATTTTATAATTAGTTGGTAGAAAGTGACACAAGATGCTGGCAGAAATCCTAGAAAACTGGGGAATTCCATTAAGGATCAAGAAAGAAAGGACCATACCAGCTGGATCACAGATAATAGTCAACACAGGGTTGACTTTGGAAATTCTGGAGCTGTTGTATGGGGAGGTCGGAAGCCCCTGGAAGAAGTCCAGAGTGGCGCCATGGGTGGCCCTGGTATAATAATGGCATGCCATGGAGAAATTCGAGTTCTCCTGGCGAATTTGAGCGAAAAACCAATGAAGATCAAGAGGAATCAGATCATTGTATTTATTCATTTAATCCTGATGGCCGAATTGAGATGATTCCATGACTTTGGGTCTCTTGATGAAATGGGATTACTGGCTGGGGTAGCTGAAATCATCAACTTATTAATTGATCAGAAGCAGCTCGCTGATCTTCCAGAAGGCCAGCAGGAAGAGGTGCTCAAACTATTCGAGAAATATTGTAAGTGTTTCTATGGACAACCACAAATTTGTGATGTTCACGAGAGGTAATTACAAGGTGATACCAGGGAAAATTTACCAATAAGGATGAGATCAATCCAAAGATAAAAAGCCACTGAAGCGGTAGTGGAGAATGAGATCAGCAAACTAGTGAAGCGTGGGCTTCTAGTTCTGTCATCAAGTCCCTGGGAAAGTCTGATTCTGATAGTGAAGAAGAAGGATGGATTAAACCAGGTGGTGATTGACTATTAGAGGCTGAAAAAAGTATTAAGAAGGTTTTTATCCCCTACTAAGGATTGACGATGTGCTGGATCATTTAGGAGAAGCGAAGTATTTCTCCACAATGGATTTAATCTTGGGATATTGGCAGATCGACTTGCCAGAAGAAGACCAAGAAAAATGTGCGATTATTACCGTTCAGGGGTTATACTAGCTGATGAGGATGCCCCAGGGTCTCTGCAATGCGCCTGCGACGTTCCAAATGGCCATGGACGCGATATTAAGCGACCTGAAGTTTTCATGGACCTGGTATATCTGGACAATATTAACGTGTTCAGTAGAACATTTACTGATCACTTTCGCCACATTGAAAAAGCTTTTAAGAGACTGTCCACAGCTAACCTGAAGATCAAGCCAACGAAGTGCCACTTCTTCAAGAAAGAGTTGGAATACCTGGGATTTGTAATCAACTCAAGTGGATTGCAGCCGCAAACCCAGAAGATAGCAGCTATAGAGCATATGGCTGTACCGAAGAGTGTCCAAGGCATCCAAATATTCCTTGGGATGGTTGAATAATTTAGAAGATTTATTCTGTACTTTGCTCAAATAGCTGATCCTTTATTACATTTATTAAAGGATCCAAAGGAAGGATTCATATTTAATGAAGAGGCCCAGGACTCCTTTGATGAGTTACGTTGGTATTTGATAGATTCACTGATTTTGAAATATCCAAATTTCAATTGGGAGTTTATCATTCAAACTGATGCTTCGTTGATGGCAATCGGCGCTGTACTTAGCCAAGTAGATGAAATTGGGGACGAGCATCCAGTGGCATATGTGAGCCGGACACTCTCAGCCACTGAGAGGAATAACACCATGACTGAGTGGGAATGCCTTTGCAGCCATATACGCATGCAAGCTGTTTAAGGTGTATGTCCATGAAACGCACTTTAAGGTGGTGACAGACCACTCTTTGCTGCGTTGGCTACACAATCTAAGGGAAATAGAAGGATTATTGGCCTGATGGGCACTTAAGCTTCAGGCTTATGATAATGAGATAGTACACCAAGTGGGGGCTTCTCACCACAACGCGGATGGCTTGCATGGTTGCCAATGGTCCAGTTGGTATACCCACAGGCGGATGAGCTATTCCAGAGAATAATTGTAGGAAGAATCGGGGACAAGTCTCAAGAAATCCAAGGTGCATTTCAAAAAGCAATGTAAAACACTGAGACTATGGATGGACAAGTATTTAAGATGATCAATGGGAAGCAGCTATTATTCTTTAAAACTGTTGGAAAGAGCAGCGATAGTACAAGCAGATCACAAGGTTGTCAGGCATGGAGGCCTGAGGAAAACAACTGACCATATTTGCCAGTATTATTACTGGGAATCGATTAACTATGATGTTGCGGATCATCTGGCTTGTTTCGTGGAGTGCAGCTGCACAAACCACACAAGAACACAACTGGATACTGACTGGTCCGCCCTGGATTTGCCTGGCACATGGTGTTCATCAACATGATGGGACCATTGGCGATGAGCGCAGGGGGAGTCAAGTACATCATAGTTGCCATAAACAACTGATGAGATTGGTCAAAATGAAAGCCCTAACCAGAGTAGACGCTACCAGTATTTCAAGATTCATCCTGGATCAAGTAGTATACTGGCATGGATGTCCACAAGTCCTACTGAGTGACAATGGGACCAACTTCAAATTTCATGTGATCCTGAGGCTAAAAAAAATAGTGGGGATCTGAGGAGTTATGTCAGTACCATACTGGCCAGAGACAAACAGACTGATAGAATGGGTCAATGGAACGCTGGCTGCGACACTAAGGAAGCTATTTGCAGGGAGAACTTCCACATGGGGAACATACCTGAGTTTGGTGACGTTTGCCTACAACATTAGTCATCATATGGTGATGGGAAGACGCCGTTTGAATTATTATATGGAAGAAAGGCCGTGTTGCTGCCAATTTTATATTTGGTGGTGAAACTACATGGGGATGAGTACCGAGCAATACTTGAACTGACTGACGAGTATCCTGATTGATATGCAATTGCAAGCATTCAATACAACCTTGAAGAAAATGATGCAAGAAAAATTGATGGAGGAAAAAAACTGACCAGCCTTAGAAGAATATCGAATAGGGGAAAGAGTCGCCTATTGCAATATGCATGGTTTCAGACAAAGAAACAAATTAGATGAGTTGTAATCAGGTCTGTTCAAAGTAATTGCCAAGACAGCAACCAATGCTTGATCCATCAAGAATCTCTTGGATGGAAGAGTTGTAAATAGAGTCCACACTAAAAAACTAAAGCGTTGGATTGAGTAAAAAAATAAATGAGTTCCCAAAGGACCAATGAACCATTAAGTTGGTCATGACCTGATGATTAGGTCTTGTCCAAAAAAGGACCTCTGAACCAATCTAGATAGTTAAGTTCGAAAAAAGGACCTCTGAACCATGGAAAACTGGCAGTTTTAAGTACCCAGGACCCAGTTTGGTGGAAAAGATGGACCTCTGAACTGAAACAAGGTCAAATCCCATAGTAAAAAAAAAGAAAAAGATAAAAATATCGAAAAAAATATTGTGGAAAAATTATTATAAACTGAATAGGTAAAAAGCCAATATATTTTTAGAATTTTTATCTTTATTGATCACCTCAGTATGGGGGTGATTCCGCCTATGTCGCCTCTTGGGGGAGGGAGGATGGATTGCGGTAGGGATAAACAGCCCATTGAAATTGATATGCAATTGGATGCTTGTGAGGGTGAGATCTACACAAAATCACGTTCATTGAGCAGATGCTGAGCCCTGATAAAAATTGACTAGGGGAAGGGAAATTGAAATGTTGGAAGATGTCAATTGCAAAACCCTAGAGTAGGGAGGAAAGAAGCAATAAATAAAGAGGCAATCAGCAAACAACCCTGAGTAATCCTGATACAGCACTGGAGCCAGAAGATTAGTCCAGAGCGCCTGCTAACAGGCTTCATCAAGAACACCGGACATGTGGGCCAGCAATGAAGAAGGAATACTCGACAGGGGTTGCCAAATCATGCCCCCTATTAACGCCATCAGTGGAAGATACTGATGGGAAGCTCTGGAGAAGAGATAGTTGTGCAGAGAGCAGATTTCATCCTGCAAGTGGCGACTACAGGATTCATGGAAGCTAAAGCTGAATGACTGGAGGAAACCAGGAGAGGCTGGAAGCTTTGTAGACTAACTTCAAAAACTTGGCCAGCAAAGCGAAGAGCATAAGCAGCAGTACCCCAATCTAGAAGGTTGTCAAGATCAGAGGGATTCAGTGCTTATTTCAAAGCCTCAGTGACTTGGGCCTGGAGTTCAGCGTAGGGGAGCTTGAAGTGTATGCTGTTACCAATTGAGAGCTCAGAAACCAGAACAGCGGGTTTGTAAAATTGAACGAGTTGGAAGAGGAACTCAGGGAGCAGGTCCGACCCAGCCAGGAACAAATGATCTAGAGCAACTGGCATAATCTCTGGAGCATCTATGATGATGTTTGGAGCATTAGTGAAAGGATCAAAATCCAGTAGGGTTTCAAAGTTCAACTCTGGAATCAACTACAGAGGAAGAGTCAGTTGAGAGTTGTTCAAAACGATGAACAGCCTGGTTTTTGGAGGGATTAGTTACCATTTCCAGTAATTTGATGGAAGGACTAGCCGCTTGGGCCAGAGTAGGCTTATGATTCCTGGAAGGACCATATAAGAGGATCCATCAAGCATCCTGACTCATCTGCTGGAAGAGACGAAGGTCTGGATCAGACAGACTATTGAGGAGCTGCTGGTAGCAAGATTCAGAATTTGACATATGAGCTGGATGAGAGGGGGGATGTTGGACTTATATAGAAGTTGACAATGTGCACTTTATAATCCATTAAGTCTAATTTTGGGGAAATTAATCTCAAGATTAATGAGATAAGCTCTCCAAGGGAAGAATTAGGAATGACTTGAGCCAAGAGGTTATGAAAGAAATAACAAGGGTGAATAAGAAATAAGTATCCTTAATTAAGCCATGAAACAAACATCAATGGCAAGAGTCTCCTGTCTAGGACGAGGAGAAAATCAGGAAATCAAGGACGCTGGACCAAGGATCCTGAATTTGACAGAGGGTCATATACCCTGACGGGAAAAACTGGATCCCAGGACTAATATCATCACGAGTATATTGATCAGCCCAGCATGACAGAAGGTTGTGGGGACCGCGCTCTGAGAAGGAAGTAGTGAGGATGAAGAGGAAGAACGCCGTACACCAAAGGTTATCCTGAGCATTATTGAGTATTGAAATGTGTACTCCACTTGAACCAATGAAGTATTTGACCAGGTGTTCGAAGTGGTGTTTTTATGCCCCAGTACTTTTCTCGCTGGAAATCTAGGTAAGAGGGGGAATTTGTTGGGATTTTTGCCCACATTCCCACCCTGCTAGATTACTTGGTATTGCTAGGGGAAAATTCCTTAAGGCGAATTAAATTAGAAATTGGTCAGGCGAGTTTTGAAGGAACTATGTTTGGGGGATTTTGGGATATTCACCTGGCCATATCTGTCAGGGATCAATCTGGATGAATACCTAAGATCTCATTGGGAGGAGTGGCCAATGAAATAGGGGCATCTGATAGTGATTAACTACCAGGTTATCAATTGGGATCAGTTGGTTTTCATCACCAACTGATTGGGAGTATATAGTGAATTGTGAGGCAAGTGATGCCACCTGCAACTAGTAAATTGAGTGGTTGGTGAAGTGACCTGCCATAACGGGTAATAAATCCCATTACCTAAGCAGGTCGTCAGCCAATTATGGTTGGTTTTCTTGGATCGAGAGGAAAACATTAGGGACATGTTTTATGAATCTTTCAATTTGAGGTCTCAAGGATGTCCAACAATGGAATCCTAGCCAGGATGGGGAAGACCATTGCTGCTGAGATGAGGAAGGGTGATTCAATGGCAATGGCTGCCGTTTCATTAAAGAGGTGTCAACTGAGGGTTAGACAGCCGAATCCCCAACTATATAATTCCCTAGGATTTACTATAATAAAAAACATTATTATTATCAACATTATTATTTATGAAAGTATTATTGTCTACAGTAATATTGTCAATTCAGTGTATAGTTAGACTATCAGCTTCTATTGTGTTATTCTATCTCAATAATATTATTGCAGAAGACAATAATTGGAAGACACTCAGAGAGAAGAGTAAAGTTCCAAGCGGGGATCTAGATACAAAGGAACCACAATCAGGGATAGCTGCCAACTGTGTGTTGGGCTGAGAGAGACCGTCACTGGGGTATCTTAATGAAGATTGGGTGGACAAGGATATAGGGAATGAATCACTATTAGTACTACTTAAAGAGTATTTAATCAGAAGTACTGGCTGAAGCGTTGGTCCTAATAATAGTTCAATCTCAACTATGGATAATAGTCTCCATACTATTATTGATTAATACATTCTATACAATGCGATGAAGTGCACAAGAAACTGAACCTGTGCAGTAAAAAGGTTACTGGGGTTGTTGGCTGATAATAACCCTTAAGTAAATTTTTACAGTTGGCCATGACGCTGAGGAAGCTGTTCACAGGAAGAACTTCTGCGTGGGGAACTACCTGAGCTTGGTGACACTTGCCTACAATATCAGTCAACATATGGCAAGGGAAAAACGCCGCTTGAATTGCTATATGGGTTGAAGGCCGCGTTGCCACAAATTTTATATTCTGTGGTGGAACCAACATTGGGGATGAGTGCTGAGCAGTACCTGAACCAATCTGAAAAACATCCTGATTGAAATGCAATTGCAAGAATTTAGTATGACTTTGAAGAAAAGGATATGAACAAAATTGAGGGACAATAAGAACCAACTGTCCTTATCAAAATATCAAACAGGTGAAAGAGTAGCCTATTGTAATAAGCATAGTTTTGGGAGAAGAAAAAACTGGATGTGTTGTGGTTGGGTCCATTTGAGATTATCATCAAGATGGCGATGGACGTCTACTCTATCAAGAACCTCTTGGATGGAAGGGTAGTAAATTTAGTCTATGCTAAGTAATTGAAGTGATGCATCTATGAAAAACTAACAAATAAAGTTTCCAAAAGATCACTGAACCATTAAGTTGGTTATGTCCTAATGGTTAGGTCAAGTCTGAAAAAAGGACCTCTGAACCATAAAAACTGGTAGGTCTAAGAATACCTAGGATACAGTTTGGAATAAAAGAAAAGATGGACCGCTGAACTGAAACAAGGTCAAGTCCCATGAAAAATAATAAAAAATTGATAAAAATAGTGGAGAAAAAAATTAAAATTAAAAGCTGCATAGATAAAAAACCAATATATTTTTTCAATTTTTATTTCCATTGATTATCCTCATTTGGGGATGATCCTGCCTATGTCACCTCTTGGGGAAGGTAGATGGATCGCAGTAGGAGAGATTAACCCATCAAAATTTATGTGAGATTGGATGCTAGCAAGGGCTAGACCTACACAAAACAAAGTTTTTTGAACAGACGCAGATTTCTGTGATAAAGTAACTAGGGGAAGGGAAATTGAGATGTCAGAAAAAGCTAATTGCAATACTCTGGAATGGGGAGGGAAGCAATAGTGCAGGAAGAGGCAGTCAGTGAATAACCCTGAGTAATCCTGATATAGTACCAGAGCTGGAAGAATGGTCTTGAGCACTTGACGATGGGCTTCATCAAGAACACCAGACAAATGGGCCAGCAACAAACAGGGGATAATAGCTGGGGGTTGCCAAATCATGCCCCCTATCAAAACCATCTGCAGAAGATACTGATGGGATGTTCCAGAAACAAGATAGTCATGCAAGGAGCGAATGGTATCCTGAAAGTGATGACTATGAGCTTCTCAGAAGCTGAAGCAGAAAGAGTGATGGAAACTGGGAGAGGCTGGAGGCTTCGTGGCCCAACTTCAAAGAACTTGGCTAGCAAAGTGAAGATCATAAGCTGCAATATCCCAAACTAGGATGTTCTCAAGATCAAAAGAATGCAGAACTATGGATAAAGCCTCAGTGACTTGAGCCTTTAATTCTGCATAAGGGAGTTTGAAATGTACGCTGTTGCCAATGGTGAGTTCAGTGGCCAATAAAGCTGGCTTGTAGTATTGACCAAGTCAGAAGAGGAACTCCAGAAGCAACTCTGACCTAATGAGGAAGGAACTATCAAGAGCGAAGGGCACTATTCCATGAGCATCAACAATGATGTTAGGCGCATCTGCAAAGGGAGCCAAATCCAGGAGAGTTTCAAAATCTAACTCTGGAATCAATGATATAGGAAGGATTGGCCGCAAGTCATTCAAGATGATCGTTAGCCTGGTTTCAGTGGGATTGGTAACTGTTTCTGATAATTCCACAGAAGGACTAACCACTGGTGCCAGACTACTAGTATGAGTTCTGGAAGGACCGTAGAAGAGGTTATGCTGCGCAGACTGACTCATCTTTTGGAAGAGCCAAAGATCTTGATCAGACAAACTGTTGAGCAGCTGTTTATACCACAACACGGAATTTTAAATATGAGCTGGACAAGAGGGGGACGTTGAACTTATATGGTAGTCGATAATATGCACCATACAATTAATAAAGCTCAATTTTTGGAGAGATTTATCTCAAAATTAATGAAATAATCTCTTCAGAGAAAAATTAAGAAGGGATATGAGCCAAGGGGTTATGAAAAGAAGTTAACAAGGGCATACATCTATAAGAATTCTTAATTGGGCCATGAAACAAACATCAACAGCAAGAGTCTCCTGTCAAATATGAGGAGAGAATCAGGAAATTGAGGACGCCAGACCAAGAATTCGAATATGACAGCAGGTTATATGCCCTGATGGGGGAAACCAGATCCTGGGACTAATATCGTTACAAGTAAATTGATCAGCCTGGCATGACAGAAGATCATGGGGACCGCGCTCTGAGTAGGTGGTAGCAAGGAGGAAGAGGAAGAGAGCCGCATGCCAAAGGTTATCCTGAGCAGTGTTGAGTACTAGTGATTGTAAACCACTTGAGCAAATGAAGTATTTGACCAAGTGTCTGAAGCGGTGTTCTTCTGCCCCAGTCCTTTTTCTCGCTGGAGATCTAGGCAAAAGGGGGATGTAGTAGTATTTTTGCCCATATTCCCAGATTACTAGATTACCAGGAATCTCTAGGGGATAATTCCCTAAAGAGAGGTGGTTTGAAAATTATTTGACCCTGATTTTGGGGTAACTATGGTCAGGGGAGTTTAGGTTATACGCCTGGTCAGATCCGTAGAGGATCAATCTGGATGAATGCTTAAGACCTTGTTGGTCAAAGTTGCCAAAGAAATAGGGGCATCTGATAGTTGCTTAACTATCAGGTGTACTGATTGGGATTGGGCATGTCTCATCATGACTGATTGGGAATGTAAGGAGTAAGTTGTGAGGCAAGTGATGCCACCCGCAAATAGTGAATCAAAAATTAGTTAGTGACCTGCCTTAATGGGTACCAAGTACCATTACCTAAGCAGGCGCTTGCCAAATATGGTTGGTTTGCTTGGATCAAGAGGAAATATTAGGGACACGTTTTCTGACTCTTTCTGTATTAGGTCTTGAGGATGTCCAATGATGGAATCCTAGTTAGGATGGGGAATATCATCACTTCTGAGACAAGGTTGGGTGATTCAATGGCAAAGCTGCCGTTTCATTAATGAGGTGTTAATGGAGGGTTGGGCACCAAATCTCTCACTATAAATTCCCTAGAATTCACTGATAAAGGATAGTTTTTACCATATAGTATATAGAATTTACCAAACTATCACTTTTACTAGAGTCTTAGCTTAGTAAACTTTATTAGCATCCATTTTTCTATCCTTGCTCAGGGATATCATTGCTGTGTGTGATAATTTGGAGACTCTTTAAGGAAAGGAGTAAAGATCTGAGCAGGGATCCAGAGAAGAAGTGGAATCAAATTGGGGATTGCTGTTGACTGTGTTTCAAACCAGAGAAACCATAAATGGGAATCTAAGAGAAGATTGGGTTAAATGGTACAAGGGAAAAAAATCCCTATTTCAGGACATCACAAGTACTTGAGAGAAAATACTGGTCAAGCGTTGGGCTGAGATCTAGGACTTCCATTTAACTATGGATAATAGTCATCTACTATTATCAACTGATTATATCAACTAATATACAACATGGACGAATTGCACAAAAACCTGAACCTGAGCAAGTAATAAGCTTATAGAGTTTAATGGCTGAAAATAATCAGAACTATAAATGTTTACTATTAGTAATGATAAATGGTAGCCAGAGGAAGTGGATTGTCTGTGGTATTCTCAAATTTAAAACACTACCAATTTAATTTCCTCTCCTCCAGAAAAGGTGAACCTGTCCCCAACAGGCATGGGCGTGATAAATCCTTTGATATTAATGGGGCTTCCTATATCTCCCCTGACCATGGGCGCAACCAGTTGTCCACCAGGTAAATAATTTGCAATCCACCAAGTACTATCGGACCAGGAGGAAAATTTAAATGCAAAAATTTGAGATAATTTAGCTTTTAAGGTTGAGACCAACTTGGCGTCATAAATATTTTGGAGTGTCAATCTTCCGAATTGAGTTTGATTGCGTTTAGAATGATTAATGCAGAGTTATCATTCCCAAGCCCCAGTACTTAAAACAACAGTCCCTCACAGGTCCTGTTGTTGGTCAATTTTTATCCTTTTTAATAAACAGATCTTTGCATTGATATTTTTAAAACTGCATTATTATAGCTAAGGTTTTTATTAGCTGAGTTCTCGCCAGGTTCCATGTTTTCTGGTCCTTGTAATG
Organism: Massospora cicadina; assembly: GCA_022478985.1. Lineage (NCBI taxonomy): Eukaryota > Fungi > Entomophthoromycota > Entomophthoromycetes > Entomophthorales > Entomophthoraceae > Massospora > Massospora cicadina. Next base: position 104,170 of record JAKSZP010000181.1, read on the forward strand.
ACTAAGTCATAGTGGAAATAATTACTACCTTGTTACCTTCCCTACTATTGAGATATCATTATGGTGGTCACTTAGAATTGAACCCAATTTTAATTGTCTTATAACGTCATGATGTGTCTCTGTTCCTTATGGTGATTCCCACCAATGGGCTAAGCTTCATGACCCTTCTGCATGTTCAATTCTCATGTCCTCATTGCGGAGTTTGGCCCCTTGGGGTGCCTAAGGAAACAACTTCCATGGAATCTGCGGCCACTACTTTTTCAACCTTGTGGTTACTTCTTGGTATGTTAGTAACAGTGATTGCCAATTAACATTCCTCAATTGTTCCAGTCCCAATAAGTTACTAAGACATATAGATGTATACCTCCAGTATTCTGGCTTTTGTTTTGGGGGTCCACTCACCCAGACTGGCAGGCTGTTATCAACTATTACAGCTATTGCCATGACAGCAAGTGTGAGTTTAGATTTAGGACCTAAATTTCAATAATCCAATTTAAATTGAATTTGTAATATTTAAGGGAACAAGTTTGATCCTTACATTAACTCTTTCTGCTTGGCATAACTTTCCAAGCAAAATTGCACAAATTAGTAAAACAAATCTAAATCACCCATTGTAGTTTCGCTCTGATGTCCTCAGATTCTACACTGTTTACTCCAGCATAAGGCAGCGGCAAAACTCCCCTGCTGTTCTCCATCCAGCAGGAAAACGCGCTAGTACTTGTTCACCCAGTCATTCCAAACCCATGGGATGATTTGTTCCTCCCAAGGATCTTGACACCCACCTTGCTCATACCCAAACAGTACCTCGCTGCCCCCTGGTGCTTCCCCAGAGCAACATGTGCTACGGCCTAAGGGTCAATTATGGGAACTCTTCCCATACCACAACCAAGCCATTATTAAAATGGCACAGGTGGTGATGACACCTGCCAGATTTATAGATTTCTGCCCCTACAAGGGGTGTTTCAACCTCAGCTTCACCTGCAAAGCTGACACTGCCACTGCAGCAACTGTGCCCCTGGTATTCCAGAGCACCCCTCTCCCAACAACTTGGACCCAGCTCCCAGCGACCATTTTGGTGGTCAGTTTGTTGGTTTTCCCACTCACCTCCCCCTGAAGTGCTCCACCAGGAGCTGATGGATGGTTTGGCAGCCTATGGCTCCAACCCCATCTTACAATTTGTGGTCCCAAATGGGGCCACATGACTCGTTGGGCCCCAGGCATATGCCATGATCAGCCCTGAATTTAATAAAATTGCTGTGTCAATTCCTCCTTGCACCATTATTTCCTCAGCACCTGACCATCCATTTTGGGCCCACATTGAGGGTGGGCGGATGATCTGTCATGTTTTGAGTTGGACCACTCAAAATGCAAGTGCCCCTCCTTAGCCACTTCCGATGGATTGTATGACTTATCTGCCAAACTCCAATCCGCTGCCCGCCCTGTACAAGTTCCAGTATGATGCACAATCCTACCTCCCCCACCCCCAGGACCAGAAGCTGCAGCTGCACCTGCAGCCACCAATCAGCCTCCTCCTTTCCGCAATGCCACAAATGATTCCTTTAATCAAGCATTAGATTAGATCCCAGTTCTATCCCATGCTTCCTCAAATGAATCAATTAAACCTCAACTGTATACTGATTCCCCAATACAATTCAACCAATACCCATTGGAGTCATTGACTGAAATTTACAAATCAGGTAAGCTCATTGAAGAACCATCTCTGCAAATTGAGCGGTTCATTAATGCAGAATGGGATGCCAGATACCCCCTCAACTATATACCTCACAGCCAAATGCCAAATTGTTTTGCAGTGATCACCAGCTTGCAGTCAAAGCATCTGCAACACCAGATTGTCATCACCTTCATAAAGATGTTACAAAATCAGTGGCGATGCTCACAGGAGGAGTTCCACCTCCTGTTATCCCCTCAACCCTCACCCCAAAATATAAAATTACAATGAACTAGCCACACAAAAATTTTAATGATGCTATCCAGAATGTGGTAACTATAGCATGGAACCCAAAAGCAAAAATTACCTGAAACAACATTGCCACATTTGTTAAACTCCCAGATGCCCGCATTAAAGCTGAAAAAGCTTTAACCAAATATATCTGTACCATCTACCTAGCTGGCAATTTCCATGAAATATCAATAATTAGCAATATTGAACCACATGCCGCAGATGCCCCAACGCCCTTAATGTCTGCCTTGACATGCACCCTACTATGGGAGGAAGAAGATGCTGCTGAAGATGAGCCCCCTGATCCCCCCTCCCCTTCTGCCAGAAGGGATAAGCGGTTTCCGCTGCCCACCTGGTTGGTTGTTAGCGCGAAGTGTTCACTCAATCCGCTCATTTAGCCGCTTTGTTTGAACCAAATAGTTACATTTTTAGTTTAGTTTTAGTTTCAGTAATGTCTCTCCCCTGGTTGGCATACCTCAAATAAATACTAAGTTTGATCCTTACATTTTCTTTTATTTCTAGGGATGGCTCCTAAAATATTTGATAAACACTACCAAAAAAGATAGATAATTGTCTTTTTAGTTAATGATAGCTGAGTGAACTATAAATACTGGGATTATAAAATAAGATCATAATTACTGTTATCTAAAGCTACAGCAGGAATAGTTAATTGTAATTTACCTATCTTAGGTAAAAGTCATAAATATTTCCCAATGTGTTGAGCATAGATAATACCTAAGGTACCATATTCAATAGTATGTTTGAGATGAGGCCTCAATTTAATCCAATGATTTGTGAAAAGACAATATTTATAGATGACCCAGATTCAACCATTACTTTTTCAAAACCTTATGTACTGAGGCATCCACATGGGTTACTTTGGTTCTATTGTGAGGGGACTGAAAATTATAGAGGGGAAATGCATTTTTAACATAGTAAATAAAGGCAAAATAGTAGGTTTATTGTCAACTAAAGGTTTATCTTAAAAATTATAAGGTTAGCATCTGCATAAGTGACTTTAAATGTGGCAATATGAGTACAATTTGTTTGAGGCACATCAGAAACGTCATCACAGGGATCCTCACGCCCTGTGTTGACCCCACCTTTACTTTTTTATCTTCAAGTTGAGTCTAAAAATGGTAAAAAGTATGGTTATATCAGCTGCATTAGGTACAAGTTGGCTTGTATAAATTCTTATCCATCTCAACCCCTTTAACATATGTATACAGGGTTATGTAGGGTTAGATATAGGAGGGGAGCATTCACAAGAGCCACAAATGTTTAGAGAGCTTCCTTTAAATTGAGAATAAAAGTGATAATGCTTCATAAGAATCTTGTAAAATTAAAGGTGAGGTCTACTAGCTAAAGTGAAAAATTATAATTGTTATAGAATCATTGATGGTAAATAAGTTTTTAAGTACCAGGATCCGTGCTTTTTAATAAAAGCAGGAAGCAAATTAAGCTGAAATTTTCCTGGACGGAATTGGATATTCATGAATGCTTGTTTCTGATTAGCTATGGTCTGATCACTGCCAAATTTTATAGAGAAGTTTTGACCTCATCCCATGAGTACATTGTTGAAGTTGTGGTATTACACTTTTTGTATGATTCATCTTGGACAAGAAAGTAAGTGTTTGATCTTCTGTTTGTAAGAATCCTCCTCCATAACGTTTTTAATACATAGAGAAAAGAAGCAGCACTCCCTCCAAAAGTGGTAAATTTGTTTTTGGGCAACTTAGTTATAGTTTCATTAAATGAATTATGATAAGTACGCTCACAGGTGAGGTGCAGGGAATATCTGAAAAGGTTGATTCAGAGAGATGCTCAGGAATTTAAATTAAGTTGTTATTTTAATGCATGAAAATAAAATTTTTAGCAGAGTATGAACTTCAGCATCGTTGGTTCAATAGAAACTTTTCAGAGTAGTTCTTGTCAAATACCTCAAGATCAAATTGTTGAAAGACAATGGTAGTTCAGAGTTTATGTTGTCCAACTTCTAAGCTTTCAGTTCACGTTTTTGACTGTCTAATCCTGGATCAATAAAATCATAGAGGTAATAGACATTACCTAATACTTCCTTTAGAGCATATAAAGTAAGGTTTGGGTTGACTGGCTTACCGTTCCTGTATAGCAAAATCCAAACAATGGCACATGATTTTTAATCTAAGGTATTGATTCCTTTATCATAAATGATGATCTTCATCTGGAGAGGGAAGGTGCATTAAAGGTGTTGGGCATTTTAGCTGTGTAACTTAGAAAGAAGAATGTCTTGAGGTGAATAGTTTAATATTTATCAAAAACCCCAGGTTAATTTTTGGCGGAATCATTTAAGTCAGAGTAATACTATTACTCCTAATCTCTGGTCAAATAGCTTAAGTTTACTACTTGACTCCTTTGAACCCACAGTGGAATGTGCCAGCTCCCTGAAAAATCTTCCCAAGAACTGCTGTCAATTTAGGGCTAACTCCTAAGAGAAAGTCACCCCTATATATAGATCTGAAGGGGGTTCCAGAAGGTGCAAATATTATACCAGTCATTCAGTTGTTAAGAACTTCAATAATTGGCTGGACTAAAACTATTTTCTAGATGGCTGATTGGAGAGTTTCAATAAGATGTTATCCAATGGTTATGTTATTCAGCTAATGATCCAAAACCCGCAACAGCCTTAGTGGGGTAAAAAGATTCTTGAAAGTCCTTATTAGCCAAATTGTCAAGAGAGTGTCTGTAACTCTCTCATTCCCAGTAAGGTGATGTGGGATGCAAACCACATTGCTAGGGAATTAGCCGTTAGGAGAATGGGAAGGAAGGCACCTCAAATGGTGCCAGTGCAAAGGGTACCCCAGGCAAGGGTGTAAAGAGCAACATATAATACCAGGTAAGTAAGGAACATCACCGCTTGAGTGGACCCCAGAGGGGCGTCCATAATCAAGTGTAGCTTGGCGTCAGGGGGCTTGGGTGCCTCAATCTGGAGGGGATCTGGGTGGCCCACAGGAGCCCCTGGTATTTTGGTAAATTGCAAGATAAGGTAGTGGCCTACATGGTTGGAGACCTCCCCAAAGAGGTCCACCACCAAGTTTGCCCAAGGAACCATTGATAAAAAAACTTAAAATAATGGGGGGTTTATTTAAGAAAAGTCAACCAACAAGGAATGTTGGTTGCAAAAACATATTTAAAGTGGACTGGGGAAATCCAGGTTCTGCAGAAGTGTGCCCAAGCCTTGATGCTCCAATAAACAGATGCTTCCGTCCATTTTAGTAAAATACACCAAAAGTGCCTTCACTTGAGTAATTGATTAAAGCCATATTTTACCCAAGCTCAAAATTTCATAAGTTGAGCGGGACTCAAACCCTTGCTCTCCAATAAACCAGATTGAACCGTCATCATTTACAATGTAAATCGTTCATTTTAGTGCCTGGGCCGAGATCAGAGGCTGGGCGTTTTGCAACCCATTAGTATTAACCTGGGCATGCTTGGCTTGCACCCAGCGTTGATCTAAGGTGTGTTTATGTCAGGGAGAGACTGAAGTTTCACCTTCTGGGCCTCCTGTCACCCAGCCTTATCTCTAGCATCAGTTCCTACTATAATGTCATCCAATCATGACACAAATTATCATCTATCTAAATTGGGCTACTATCCGCTTAAACTGATTTTTGACATTCTTCCTTATTTCTAGCCTTGAATTTCTTTAAATATTAAGATGCAATATTCTTTATCAGGATTGCTTTTATCTCCATGTTTCTACTAATAGAATGTAAATTTAATCTACTTTGTGTTTTTTTTCTCTTTAAAATCTTTAACAGCGGGCAAAAGCATTATTGTGCCTACAAATGAGAATTTTTAAATTTTGCGCCCAAAGCACCAGCAAGAACAAAAATTGCCAGGATTCCAACAAGTGATGCTCACTACAGGGGAACCTGCATACCATTATCTTCACCAAAAAAGGAGGGTGTTAGGGTGAGTAATTTCCCTAACCTCCCCGCTGCACATGAAACTAGGATATCTGCTTTAAAACAACAGCTAGCCAGCACTTTGTCTTGACATCATACAGTTGAACTGCGCTCCTTCAAGGCTATCTTGGGGCCACTCTGGTTATCCATAAACTAATCTTTAGAGACAAGTGTATCCAGGTGAGAGCAGCATTTCCTCGTTTTTTTACGTTTATGAATCTTCTATGGAAGGTATGACTGACCATCAAAAAATCCAGTACATCCTCCCTTGCCTAAGCCGCATATCCAAGAGGAGATGGTTCCTAAAATGGACACCCTTAGTATGTGGGGGAGGTAAAGTAAGCACTCAACTAGTAATTAGGTACAATGAAAAGTTAAAGAAGGAAGAAGCAGGATATTAAGTGCCTCAGTATGCAAAAGGGAGCATCAGTTGCCATATTAGTTATTTAGTTCCACATTGAAGCTCAGCCACTGTTTTACATAATCATTTCTCTTGACGACGCCATTACTGCTAAAATATCTGGAGCGGCTTCAAACCATTTGTTAGCAATGCATCTTGTTTCAGTGTAACGCCACCTCTGGAGTACCCATGATATTAAGAAAGCTCTGCTAGAGGTTTTTTAATTTTTCCTCAACCTAAGGCTACTCCAGGTGTTGTGTTAAGACCTCAAGTTTTAACCTTTGAGGCTCTCCAAACCATAACCTGGCTAAAGAGGCCCACAACGACTCTCATGTTTTCCATATGCCTGTCCCCATCTCAGAATCAACTTTAACAGTGTGACTTAAAAGAATTTTTACCCCACCATGTGAAGTTGATAATTTCGTCCTTAATGACCAGGCTGTGCTACCTTCCATTCTTTGCATCCAGAGTGCAATTAGTGCATTTCGTTAAGACCTTTCCTCTCCCCATGGTCTCTACCAAGGGGTTTTCCCCTAAATCTTAATAGTCACGTCCCTCCAATTTAGTTGATCAGAGTTCCCTAACGGTGACAGACCCACGCCTCCCCTCATCATCTGCAACCATAGTTCTCCTGGTGAAGTCAGTCAAGACCTTGCCTCACCAAAGCCCTCTACTGAGAGCTCTCCTGCAGCGGTTTACCCAGGCATCACTCCCTCACATGAAGCTAAGTCTGATATCTCCTAGTAAGCTAAAAAGGAGCTCAAGCCAAATGCCGTTAAAACTAATAATCCTGCTCTCATATTTTAAATGGTATCATAGCATCCCACGGGAATCCTATGTAACAATGAGAGGCATGCTGGCAATGTGAGTTACACCAATTGAGCTGGAAATACTGCCATGCCTAACTATGACCTTGCTCCCATCCCTCAATCTACTTGTATATATAACACCTCTGATGATGAGTCTGAAGGGGGTTATGAAGACGGTGAATATTATGCTTTAGGAGCCCCAGGTGAAGTGGGGATACATGATCAGTTAAATCATGAAAGGGTTAACCAGGCCCTGATACCTGAAGAACTTATCTCAGCCATGTGCAGGGGTGCCCTGAGGTTGTCAATACTGCTAGCAAAGGTGACCAGCTTATTGCCATGTTGATATGACCCATACACCTTGGTCATACTTTATAATCCATTAAAGAGTAATACCCAGAGACCACTTGAAAGCTTGTCTCTATTTTCCGTTTTAGAGAGGTTCTAACTCTCTCTAACTTTGATGGAACCATAACCAAGGTAGATTTCATTATTAAAAAGGTCTAGATTTTGCCATCATTGACACCAGTTTCACAATTAATGTGATCTCATCAAAACTCATTAAAAAGATCAAGTTAGTGCCTAACCTGTAATACATTCAAGAGTATGGATCTGTGGGGTATAGTACTTCAGCTATTGGTGCATACTCTTCTCTACTTTAAATTTGAGAAGCTTATTCTGTTGCCACAGGCTGTGGCCTTGGATGACAAAATATTATATGCTCACTGGTACCTAGTTATTCTAAGTATGATGGGATCACTAACATGAAGCAGGGTTATCTCTCCTTGCTCATATGAGAGGTTCCTCTGGTTTTATTCAATAAAGATCCTAAAAAAAATATTTTTGTTTAGTTAAGTACCCATTTTGTGCCTTATTTTTGCGTTACACAACGTCCAGGAGGAACACACAGAAGGTACATGTATTTGTGGATGCTCTAGAAGGAATTCCATTTTATGCTTCAGAAGAGATAATAATTAAGTAAGGTGAACAACAATTAATTGACACCAATATTACTCTAAAAATTTTCAATATTGTTTATTACACTGATTCAGCATGGATGGGGTTATCCCTTTGGAGCCTTGAGTATTGCTTGGAGTCTTAGACGCAGCCTACCAGCGACCCCTTATTTTGTTGTATAAGTTTTACTAATAAGTACATCATTGTGAATATACACTAGGACATTGGAAAAGGCATGCTGATCTATAAAGGATAGTAACAAATTCACTTTATTGGTTCTATGTTGGATATGGGCTTGCCTACTGATAACCTGTTATACACTTTTCCTAGAGTCCATATTTCAGATGAATTAACCCCTGCTGAGCTTTAAAAAGTTCATTCTTTATTAGATACATATAGTGATATTTTCTTTAAGTCCAATATTGACTATGGGCATATGAAAGGTTAGAGCCAATCCATTGACGTCAGTGATGCCCATCCTATCTGATCCAAACCTTATAAAAACTTAAGTTGAAGAGCAACAAAAAAGGACTGAGGTCAAACAGCTACTAGACGCCAGATTTTTTAGTACCTTCCAAGAGCCTTTGGTTATCTCCTCTACTATTCATAAAAAGGAAACGGAGGTTATAGGATAACTATAAATATTGAAAACTTAACAACTTTTTAAAAAAGGATAAATATCATATTCCTTGCATTGATGACACTCTAGCACAACTCTATAAATCCAAATTCTTCTTCACTATGGATTTTTTCAGCAGCTACTGGCAAATGAACTTTCTCCAAAAAATCAGGAAAAATGTTCTCTCATTTGCAGTGTAGGCTATATCAGCCACTTACCTACCTCAAGGGTTGTGAATGCACCCACATCATTCCAGCAAACCATGGATCATATCTTATAATTCTCAAGCTAAGTTGTGTCATAGTTTATCTTGATTACATCATAGTTTTTCTAAACCATTCAATAAGCATCTTATCTACTTAAAAGAAGATTTTCAACGCCTGAGTGCCTCCAAAACTAAATTAAAGCCATAAAATGATTTTTTCTATAAGATATTAGATTTGCATAAACATGTCAAATCACAAGAAAAAGTGCAGCTTATACAAGATAAGATTAAAGCTATTTCCAAAATTCTGGCGCCAAAATACCTTTGAGATATACAGGTGTTTCTGAAAATGATAAGGTATTAACTTCAATTCATACCCAAGTTTGGCAACTGGTGAGCCTCTCATTTGTTTATTGCTAATAACACCCTTTTCTACTGAATTATTAAACAAAAGGTTTATTTGATATGCTAAAGCAGTTGCTACAAAAAAAGATGATCTTATATCGCCCAAATTATGGTAGATCTTTCATTTTATTTACTGAAGCCTCTGACTATGCCTTAAGATTCATTCTTACCCAGTTGGATAAAAATGGCTTGGATAACCCCATTTCCTAATTCAGCAAAATACTATCAAAAGCTGAACACAACTACTGAGTCCCCAAAAATTTTCTTGCTGCCTTGTTGGCTGTAATATTCCTGTTTTTTATATTAAATTTCATTTACTGAGGTTACTGAATGTCAGAAAATTGCTTTTCTTGAGACAGTGGGCTCCACTGGTTGGCAGGCTACTAGTATGATGCCTGGTTGGCCCTTGCCATTTCGCCTTAGGAGTTGGGGTCAGCAGCACAGACTGATCCCTTGGCGTGTCACTGACACCATTTGGGAATCTCTAATATAATCCTCAACCAACAAGAATAAATATAAAATTAAATCAAAAGGTAGATTATTCAAAGGGAGATGTTTATTGAAATGTAAGCACCAGGTATTTATCCTTACAAAATGGCTAATGCACCTACCTCTGAACTATCAGCTTATTGCTGGTTCTTCCAGCCAACCACTCTCTCTCTTTTTGCTGCTGCGCTTACTATCTTCCTGGCGTTGACACTCTCACCCCATTCTTTCCAATGATAAAATATTAGTTCAGCTCATCTACAGCATTCAGTCTCTGGTGAGCCATATAAATTGCTTATATAAAATAAATATCTAAATTAGGATTTAACCTTCAAGTTGCTTATTAAATACACCGGAAACTTTTTTGGTCACTCACTTAACTCAAATATCTCAGTTTCTCATTGATGGCACGTTTTGACTCTCCTAGTTAATATTCAGGGAATCGCCTTTTTAGAAAATAGTTAATTTTAGTAAATATGAGGCGCTGAAAACAACCTCAGTCGCCTCAAACTCAAGATTGTCAGTTTCCACTGATATTGAATAATTAATACAAATGGATCATCCTCGACTACTAGTCACCAGTGATTTTTATACCTAACTTGGGAAGTGATTGATCCTGCTCAAACCTAAGTTTCTAACTTTTCAGAATAGTAATTTCAGCTCAATCCAATTGGGGAGCAACTAACCAGCAATCATTAAACAACCACAAAATTTAGTAAGTCATTTTTCCAGGATTGGCCATACCCTACTAAATAATGACATTATTAAAGGATTCCAGCTGGTTAGAATTCTGAAAGTTCCCCCCAATTACCAGATGGTAATCCTCCTACTTTCCAACCTTGGTATGTGGGATGGGAGTCCAGGACTTGCCCCTCCCCACCACCAACAGTTGCTAGAATCATTACCCATCCTTTAGCTACTCTAGCACCAATCAGTAGAACCCCTGTAGTGTGCTCCACTATTGGAAAATCGCTTTTCTGGTAACTTTGTTCTCTGCTGGTTGGAAGGCCAACCATTATGAAGACTGGTTGGCCCTTGCCATTTTGCCTTAGGTGTTGGGGCTAGAAGCACAGACTGATCCCTTGACATGTCACCCGCTCCATTGAGTATCCCCTCAGCCTAACCCTCAACCAACAATGATAAATATAAACTTAAATCAAAAGGTAGATTAGGAAAAGGGAGATGTTTATTGAAATGGAAGCATCAAGTATTTATATTTACAAAAGGGCTATTGCACTCACCTCTGACCTATCATCTCATTGCTGGTTCTTCCAGCCAACCACTCTCTCTTTTTCCTTCTGCGCTTACCATCTTCCTGGCGTTACACTCTCAACCCATTCTTCTCAATGACCAAATAATAGATTCAGCTCATCTACATCATTCAGTCGCTGGTGAGCCATATAGTTTACTTTTATAAATAAATATCAATTTAGTATTTGACCTTTGAGTTGCTTAGTAAATACCCCAGAAATCTTTTTAGTCACTCATTTGACTCAGAGTTATTTCAGATTCTCACTGATGGCATGTTTAGACTCTCCTAGTTGACATTTGAGAAATCTCCCTTTTAGAAGATATGTGATTTGATAGATATGAGGCGCTGGAAACAACCTCAGCTGCCTCAAACTCAGGATAGTCAGTTTCTACCAACATTAAATAATTAATACAAATGAATCATCCTAAGCTACTAGTTGACAGTGATCCTTATATCTAATTTAGCCAGTGATTGACCCCGCACAAACCTAACTTCCCAACTTGGAAAAATACTAATTTTAGCTCAACTTAATTGGGGAGTGACTAACCAGCAATCATCAAAGCAACTACAAAATTTAGTCAATAAGCCATTCCACCAGGGTAAGCCATATCCTCCTATATAATGTTAAATCATTGGAGTATTTCATCTGGTTAAAATTTTGACACTGACCAAGAATCCTTGAAATGGTTATAAAATGTGAAAGATCTCACTGGACAGGTTAAATCATTGGTCATTGAATTTAACGTTACGACATGAATTTGACCACCAAGTTGAAACCTGTCATATTAATGTTGATAGGTTGAATCAACTGCCCATCCTTCATCTAAATAAAAACAAATTGGAGAGATTGCATGATCTCCTAATGATCTTTAATGCTTAGGATAATGAGGATGAACCTGTATAAAAGATGATAGCATGTCACTCCCATAACTCTAAAGTAGAGAGTAGAAAGCTATACAAGAAGGTAGGAGCATATTGGTTACCCTATATTTGTCCTTCAGAATGAGTACCTGCCATTATGGAAGTCCACTCTACTCTTGGCCATGGCAGAGTGTAGAAAAATTATGAGTGGATAAGAGATCTTTACTACTTAAAGGAAACCTGAAATCCATTATCAAAGTCTTAGATGCCTGCTTAACCCATAAAAAACAATCCCACATCATGACCAAATATCAACACCAACTTACTATACCTCAATAACCGTTCCATACCACAAGTCTGGATGTGGTAGGTCCTCTAACCCAGAAAACCAATGGGGATTGTTATATACTAGTAGGGCTGACAACTTTACCAATGTTTTAAATCTGTGGCTCCCCCTGTATAAACTGTTAAAGCTACCGCTACATTCTCAAATAGTGTATCTTCACCCACCATGGTTGTCCCCAAGTTCTTCTCTGTGACATCGAGAAAAGCTTATTTCCAGAGTGGTCAAGATCTTAGCTACCTCCATGGGATCACAGCAACTCTTCTGGGCCCCCTATAACCGTTCTATTATAGGTACTTTAGAAAGAGCTAATGGAACCTTGGTCTTTATATTATGTAAAAGAACTACTTCAGACCCTCTCCATTGGGATCAATCTCTGTCATGTGCCTTATGGCCTACTGTATCAATTACCACCAGATCCTCAAAATGTCTCCTTTCCATGAATTGTATGGTTGAGAACCTGGGGTGCTGGCTCTATTAGCTGAAGGTGTTTTCTCTGCCAGTACTTAAGTCCTGATCAAGCCATGAGGAAGTTGGCCCAGTACATTATCCAGTTGCAATCTGAGGCTATGGATAACTTAGCAAAAACTGACACTAAGGAGGTCTGAGCCACTAATAGGCTCAGACAATCTCTTCTCTCTTTTCAAGTATCATATTTGGTACTATATTGCCACAACTGCATCACTCACAGAAGTGAGATCAGGTCCATCTGGGAAGAACCTACGTTATCACCTATAAGTGAAGTGATGAGTACTACATCAAATGCCTTGCTTCTGGAGCTACTATCAACTGAGCCCATGGACGTTTCTTATGCCCCTATTCTCCCTCCAACATTCTTGAGAGTGGCAATGTCAGACAAATAGCCATATGACTTAGTAAGAATAATGTTCCTGAGGTGAGTAAATTGATATTTATAAAAAATTCCTTAGGTCAATTCTTGGTAGAATCTATAAGTCAGAATAATACTACTACTCTTAATTCCTAGCAGAATAACTTAAATTTTACTAATATGACTCCTTTGAACCCCTGGCGGAATGAGCTAACTCCCTGGGAAGTCCGCCCAAGCACTGCTTTCAATTCAGTGCTACCATCTAAGAGAAAGTCACCCATACTTTTAGGCATGAAAAGGGTTCTGGGAGGTATAAAATATTTTACCAGCCATTCAGTCACTAAGAACTTTGGTAATCAGCTAATTTGAAACTGTTTTCAAAATAGTTATTTTAATATTTTTTATTAAAATGATACCCCATTGTTACGTCATCCCAGCTGATGATCCAACATCCACAACAGCCTCATGAGGTGAAAAGATTCTCAAGAGTTCTTATTGACCAAATTATCATCTACTAAATTGGGCTACTAAACACCTATTCTGATTTTTGAAATTCCTCCTTATTTTATGCCTTAAATCTCTTTATATACTAAGAGGTTTTATTCTTTAAGAGAATTGCTTTCATCTCCATGTTGCTACTAATAATATTTATATATATATATATATAATCTACTTGTAAATTTCCTTTAAGGAATTTAAGAACAGTAAAGAGCATTATTGTGCCTCCAACCAAAAATTGTTAAAATCCTGTGCCCAAAGCACCAGTGAGCACAAAAAAAGCCATATCAACAGAATTTGTGTGAAAACCAGGGTGACCAGGAAGCCTAATAGGTCCAAGGGGGCCACTGATAATAGTAGGCCCTATTGGTCTAATCATCCTAGCTGGTCCAAATATGTCTAAGTAATCCAGTAGATACAAATGGCCTGGTAGGTCCTTTGAGGACAGTGAGCCCTGGAGGTGCTATCGCTAAATGTAAATTTTGGATCCTCACTTCTGATTGGTTAATTTAAATTGAGTAGTAAACTTAGTCCCACCAATTCATCTAATAGATCAGATGTACAAGAGCATAATTGATTAGTAAAAACGTTGGAGTTAGCAGAGATTAAATGATTGGTAACACTACTGATATTTTAAAATTTTAAAGCTACCTCTTCACATAAAGTATTAGCTACCTTAACAGTTAATTGAGCCATCTGGTTCTGCACTAATAAATTTACTGTAAATACTTTAAAAAGTATTTGAGTAGCCTCAAAAACCTTGGTGGAAGAGTTGTAAAAATCTAGCATAGAAGTGTGCTGCTCTTATAATAAGAGAATTGTCATATAAATCTTGGTGATGAGTTCTAAGTCTTGAACAAAATGATGGATTGCAGGGTGCATAAATAAACATGAATATCAATTCAATTTGGAGATAGCAAATTTTAATTTTGGTAAAACAGGAGATTTATAAAGGTTTCTCATATCAGTAGTAACAGTAAAACTTAATTTTTAGCAGTAAATTAACAGGAAAGAAATTACTCATAAGTAACTAATTATAGTCTCAATTACATCAGAAGATTGAATATTTTAGTTTGTAGAAATTTACAGATGGCATCAAAATCTCAATTGTAGCTTAAAATTGAACAGAGTATGTTCAAGAATTTCTTTCATGACAAGTGTTATCAAAGTTAAGACTGAGCTGCCAGTCTGGATGAATGGAGACCCAAAAACACATAATCCAGAATACCAATGATGTAGTTGTGCACAAAAACTTTGTATTTAATAAGATGAAAAAACTATTAGCCTGAAAATCACAATAAACAACAATAATTTGCTACAAGTAGCCACAAAGTAATAGCAGTGGCTGAAGATGATTAAAGAGAGACAGTTCCCATAAGCACTCCACTCCTGGTGAAAGCATTTCCAACAACAAGGGAAAGGAACTAGTGGAACTATTGTAGAACTTAGCAAACTGGAAGGGGAGAACCTCAAAAATCAGGGTAAGATTACAATGATGCAAGGCTTTAAGATAAGAAATATGCCCAAGTGAGCCTCATACTGATACCCCACATTAGCAGAGAAGGAAGAAGAATAGCTACAATCACCACTATAGACCAGTCATTGCGCAGACTGGGGAACATGGCAGCTTAGTGAATAACAAGGCTTACTTACAACCAAAATAAATTAGATAACTTTTTTGTTTTTGTTTATCAGAAATAAAGTAAATATTTGACTGACAGCAGAACCTGTTAAAGTCTACTGTCTAAAAGCCTTGTGGTTGGGGAATAGAAGGTGTACATAAACATCCAAAAATTCTTTTTCACCCAATTTCAGTAGAATGGCACACTAACGCACTCTCATGGTTAAATAAGATCCAATCTGACTTGCTAGATTTATTCTAAAATTTGTTACAAAAATTTTTGAGGCACAATTTTGCCTAATGAGCCAACAATTTGTTTGATAGCCAGCGGGTTGTGCTCAAGGCCAAGGCAGGTAGGGGCGAGCCCATTTCAAAGTGTGTGGGTTCAGCACACCCAATTTTACCTAGTGTGCTTTCCTTTACTATTGGAAAGGAAGGAATTTGGATGGGTAATTTTATGTCTGAATTTAATCTAGACAATTTGACTTCATTTGATATCAACTTGCCTTTAAAATGGAATTTAAACTAGGGGAGGATGCTTTTTGCAAGATGGGATGCTTTAAACCTCCTGTTGGCAATGTCTTCTGGATGCTACCACCTCCTGAAATATCCCCTGGACCTTCATCACCAACTTCTTGCTGGTTATAAGAGGGGGTTAAGGGAAACCCGTCAGGGGGATGCAGTCACCCACCTCTCATCTACCACATGGGTTAGATTTCCCTGGTTGATGAGAGAGACAGCCCTATTTTCTCCCTTCTTGATTCTGAAGGAAAGCTTCTCCCAGATGAGGCGCATGGGGTGCTCCCCATGACTTACAGGTTTGATCTCAATAACCTCATTGGAATTCAACTATTGGGAACCTTTAGAGATATTTTCAAGGTAGTAAACTAGCTGTCAGAAAATCAACCAGATAGAATTTTCTCAAGAATATCAGAATTAGGGTGTCAGTTAGTCAAGCGTGATAGCTAGCTAATCTCCTAGTTTGATATTATTTTAATATGATATTTGTCAATTGGTGCTTCCTATTTGAGTGAGTTAAACTACTTTAAAATATTGGGGATAATTCCCTAATGTAATGTTATTCAAAGGTCAACACTGGCAATTAATACTAAGGGTGTCAACTTATTAATTAATAATTTTTTGGGTTTGGCAGAATTCTAGTTTGACGCTGACTGCCAATTGTCAGGTCATTGAAGGATGTTTTGGCTGAAATCCAAGGTTTCTGAGTATTGAACAAATGACAATGATTATGCCACCCTAATTCTGAGTACTGGTGACTAATGATGATGATGCTCATTTTAAGTATAATAATAATTTATGTATGACTGAACGGTGACTCATGCCAAGGATGAGTTAAAATAATATTCAGTTTTTTTAAAGGACAGCTTAGGAGGTAATTGGTTCTGTTGGTGACTAATGAATTATCAAATTCTTGCTTGGTGGCCAATGGGTTTGTATATTAGAAGTAAAATAGAGTATTATAGTCATCATTCCCTCCTATATAAGGATTTCTAATTTTCTTATCTTTTGTTAATTGTTAGTAGTTGGTCCGCTAGATTAAGGAAAGATGGGACTAGAGATCCCCAAGGCAGGGGTGAGGTGACACGCCTGTAGTGGCCAACGCTGCCAGCTCCCATATTTCAGCCCTACAAGAAACCTCCAATGGAAAACTAGCCAATAAGCCACCAACAATGATGTACTGATGGCTGTCAGCTATGAGGTTGGTGTAGCATGGGAGTGCCATAGCCACCCAGGATGGGAGATGACCTTTTCAGTGCACATTCAATAGACGCTAATAATTGGTTATGAGGGAGAAAGAGCAAGGGGTCAGGTCACCCATAAAGGGGGCTGAGAACCACCGGTGCACTCCCAAGAGGGGCCAATGGTGCTAAGGCAAAGTTGTTGGTCTGCTGTGTTGGTGGGTTGGACGTGGACTTGTAGGGGGTTGGTATGCCTATAAAAGCAAAACAAAAAGGACCAATCAGTCTCCATACTGTTTGGCCTGGCACACTAGTGTAGCCCACTGTCACCAAAAATCAATTTTCTTACATTATTGTGTTATTGTTATCTTTCATTGCAAAAATATCAAACTAACAGGCATCTTGAGAGAGAAAACTGGCAGGGAGAACCACTTTTTGTTGTTGGATTAGTAAGGTCTAGATGAAAATTCTCCAAAATATATCTGATAAGATTTTAAGGATTGATAGCACTTAATCACTAATAACTGGAATTCAATAGAGTTATTTTCTGAAGAGGAGTGGCAACACTTCAATGACCTAAACAAAGCTTGCATAATAGATAAAGTTAAAGTTTAGAGTTTGCAGATAATAGATAACTTTTATTTTAAGAAGTTGATGTATTACTATCTTTTTAGAAGGTGTAAAATTTTGCCTGTTTGGTTATTATCAGCAAACAACCCTAGCAATCTTTTTACTTCACAGATTCAATTTTTTGTGCACTTTGTGCGCGTTGTATAGTATTTTAGATTATTGGTTGATAATAGTATGATGACTATTATCTGTAGTTGAGTATGAATTCTTATATCTCGCCCAATGCTCAGCCAGTATTCCCAATTAAATACTTGAGATGTTATGACCTAGGGATTCGTTCCCTTGTTCTGTCCAACCTGATCTTCTCTGAGATTCCCTGGTGACAGACTCTTCAGTCCAACACACAGTCATCAGCAATCCCCAATTGTGTCTCCTTCTCTAGATCCCCTCTCAGATCTTTACTCTTTTCACTAAGAGTCTCCCAATTATTTCATGCAGCAATAATATCCTTGAGAAGAGTAGCACAATTGAAAGCTGATAATAGTTTACTACTGAAAATATATATCAGATGAACAACTTAGAACTATATATCTTTAATATGATCTAATTATCTGTTTTTTATTATAAGTGAATCCTAGGGGAATTTATAGTGAGGATTCAGTCATCTAACCCTCAGTTGACACCTCTTTGATGAAACAGCAGCCGTTGCCATTGAATCCCCCATCCTCATCTCAGCAGTGATGATCTTCCCCATCCTGACTAGGATGCTGTCATTGGACATCCTCAAGACCTAAGCAGAAAGAGTCAGAAAATGTGTCCCTAGCTTTTTCCTCTCTATCCAAGCAAATCAACCATATTTGGCTAGTGACCTGCTCAGGTAATGGGACTTATTACCCATTAAGGCAGGTCACACACCAACTGATCAATTTGCTAGTTGCAGGCAGCATCACTCTCCTTGTAACCTGCTATTTATTCCCAATCAGTCAGTGATGAAACCCAACCAATACCAATTGTTACACCTGATAATTAACACTATCAGGTGCCCCTATTTTGTTGGAAACTCTGCCCAACAAGATCTTAAGTATTTGTCTGGATTGATTCCCAATGGATACAACCAGGCGAATGTCCCAAAAATCCTCCAAACATAGTTACTCCAAAATTCAGGCCAACCAATTTCTGATTCACTTCACCTTAGGGAATTATCCCCTAGTGATTCCTGGTAACCTAGCAGGTTGGGAATATGGGCAAAAATCCCAACAGAAGGGAATCAGATTTGATCAGGATACCATCATACAAACTCAGCAAAATCTTTACTAATCAAAATTTTTTTCTTTAAACCCTTAGCTTGGGTCAAAATGGAATTAAGAGGATCCAAATTAGTTAATGAAAATTATTCAATAATGTCAAGTTCTAACCCAATGATAAATCCTTTCTTTTACTATGGGTGCTTGAGCTCTAAGATAATAGCTTTGGGCCACAAGGTCACCAGTCTGATAAGATGGAGATATGGGAGAGCGTTACTGCTAGATTTAGGAGGACGGTATGGGGTTATTGTTTGGTATATGGTAGCTGCCCTTTGGTTTCCCAAATAATTTTGCTAATCAAACCCAAAGCATTATCAAAAGTGACATAGCCACCACTAGCTTGATATTATAGTGTTTGGCCCCTCCATAGGCCTTGGTATTGAAAGAAAGGCGTTGAAATTAGTAAAATTGAAGTACTAAGTATTTTGGGTAATCCTATACTAGAAAATAGAAAATAGAATAACATACCAACATACAATGTAGGCTGTTGGGTATTATCTTTAAGGGATGGGGCGATGATTCAGAAAAGTTTTGAGGCATGGAATTAGACCATTGCAATTCTCAAACAATTCATTTTAGGATTTGATCTTATGACTTAGGCCTCAACTAACTAATTAAGGGTTTTAATAGTCAGATTCTGCATTAGACTTTGAGTTTTAATGATGCAGTTGAAACCTTTTTAAGCCATTTTATTGAGCTTTTGCTATTGTGAACTTCCATTTGTAGATTATCTTCACATGAGGGGGTGGAAGGTGAGTTGGTAGGGTGTACAGCTACCAACCGGAATATTGCAGGTTTGATTCCCGCCCTTTGCACATCAATTGGGGTGTCAGCCAAAGGAAGATATTGGCAGTTAGTAGGTCTAATAACATGAAAACCTTATCTATGACATAACCAGAAAAATTTGAGTCTCAATCTGGAGGTAGAAAAATTTTCTACAATGGAGTTGACCTTGCTCAGGTTTCATGTTGATACTTTATTTCTCTATTTTGGTAATGTCTGTCCCCTGGTCAGCTTGCCTCAAATAAATAAAAGATTATCTTCACATGGGGTTGCCCCAGGTATCAGTTTTCAACAGATAAGAATGCTCTCAGTGGAATTGTTCATTGAGGAGAGGAAATTCTCATTGTGGTATATACTTAAAACATACCACTTGAATGAGAACAGAGCTGTTTGATTTTCTGCACATAATGCTCTGACATACCATTAATAGTGAAGGTTTGGGGCTTGGGGGTGCGTTGTGAGGTGGCATAGCTCAGAAAGGTGGACTTCTGCTATCCATCCTTCATCTAGGATATGCCCTAGTTCATGGATCTTGAAAGGAGGTAGATCCCTATGACTTATGCTCCACTTTGTCCTAAAAGGGTGAAAGATCCTATTCAGCTTTATAGGTGGGGCCTAAAACCTTAAAGGAACGTCTCTATCTAACCCTTCCACTTGCTTTAAGCTGTGTGCTTGGTCTGGTTGATTAGATATCTGGTGTGAGCAAATTAAAATGCTCCCTTATGCTTATGTCCTGCCAAAAGTCAAACTCATATCTACAATCCAAACCAAATCTTAATTTAGCCAAATTGAGCCTTCTGATGCTTAGCACAAATCCCTTATTATCTTGCAATTAGCTTTAAAATAGCTTAACTAATAGGAGGCAAAAGATAATAAACATCACATTTGTGATAAGCTTAAGTTTTATATATCTATCTATTTTTTACTATTGAACTTATCTCAAGTGGTAATTTTAGTTTCTATAACCAATTTTAATACAGCAGTTGAGAGTACTACTTCCTCAGCTTCATTTAAATTGTTGGCATCCTGTGCTAACAGCACCAGCAAACATAACTATTGCCAGCCCTTAACATCTGCATTGCTTAGCGTTTGTACAAATAGGGAACTCTCTCTGGACAGGGTTTCAGTGATTCCCCATCATTGGCAGTTAGCCCAAAGGTTAGAAAGGGTTTTCTCTGAAGCACCATCCAAAATATCAGGTGCATAGCCTTCTGGGCCAGTATTGATACTTGCACATCCTCTGATGTCATATTGACTGGTTGTCAGATCATTGCAGTGGTCAGGGGGTATATAACAGCCTCCATTATTATTAATTTTAGATGCATCAAAGCTTATAAATTGGGCTTCATAATTTTATAAATTATTTTAATTGCTGACCAAGTTAGTTGAAACTTGATTGGTCTGGCCAGTTCAATCAGTAGGTTTAGATTAGTTCTGATAGAATGGGGGTTTCATGGGGGTAGGAAGTTAAGCCCTACAGTTTAGCCTTTTCAGCAGAGCCCAAGCTTGGGTTAGCAGTTTCTGGCTCATACCAGGGATAGGTATCTGAAGCTTACCTGGATGGGGTACCTTTTATCATTTATATCTGTTGCACTGATTCTCTATACTTTACATCAGGCATTTCAAGAACCTTTGTTATTGGCATCAGTTAGCCTTTATTTTTGACTCCTCACACCACTTGGTATGCAGTGATTAATAGATGGTGATCCCTTTGATGAGATATTAATTGATCCCCAAGCCACAAACTTAAGTATAAAATCACTTAAACCCAAAGGTAAGTCCACTAGCTATAAAGTGATGCAACTTATAGGTGAGGCCGCAAAGGAGATATAGGTCAAACCTGAGATGTAAACTAAAGTTTAGTTGTCACCCAAACCGGAGGGTGAGCCCACCTGCTATAAGTTGATTAACCAGATGCCACATTAAAAAGAGTTATCAATTGAACCCTAAGCCTTAAACCAAATTTTATTTAAACTGAATTTTATTTAAGCTGCTCAAACCCAAATTGAGCCCACCCACTATAAGTTGACTAACCCGCTGCCACCCTAAAAAAGAGTGAATTACTGAACTCCAAGCTTAAACTGACATCTACCTAAATCACCTGAACCTGAGGGTAAGGCTCTTCAGGTACTCGCTTAGGAAGAGTTTGAGGTATGCATCCCAACCCTGCGCAGGGGTGGGGGTATGGATGAGGGTGGTGAGGTGGGTGACGATGGGGTCAGGTTGGTTGTTGCTGGGGCTGGGGGACTTTAGTTTGAGGAGGGAAGGGTCACACTTGTACGTTTGGAAGAGTTTCTTGGTATAGTGGGGGTCTAATTTAAGGTTAATGTTTTAAGTTGGAAAGTTGAGGTTACGCTTGACATTCTCCAATAGGTTTGGTAAAATGACCTCGGGGTGGGCGTGTAACAAACTTAGAATGTGCAGGTCAAAGGCCCGCTCCCAGTAAGGCTATCCAAACTGCAGTAAAACCATCATCATCTCCAGGTTGGCCTCAAAGTTCAGGTGCCTGGAAATCTGTGCCTAAGTTCGGTGTTAACGCTGCCTTAAATGGTGGGTTAAAGTTAACCCCTCAGCGCCAATTAAATCCCTCAGCTAAATTAGAGCCAGTTTAAGTTTAATTTACGCCAATTTAGATTAATTTATAGAATTAACCGCGTGGGATTTACTATTTAATACCATTCAGCCTAGTTCCCATGGCAGTTCTACTCCACAAGTGTATTATCCATAGGCTATAGCCAGCTCAGGTATCATCGGTTAACTGATCAAACCCAGAAACGAGGCTTTAGAGTGCCAATTGAGCTTACTAGGGCAACTAGGAGCTTTAAAGTATGATAAGGTTTTACACGCCACAGCTTTAAAGCCACCGTCATCTTAAAAGGTTTAAGGCTGTTAAAAAATTAAACTCCACCGCCCTTCATCCCCCAGAGGCAATAAAATTTGATACCTCGAGGGAGATGACGATCCGCTTGAAACACCGCGCCGCGAAGAGGTCGGGGGTGATGGTCAGAAAGGCCAACGGCTCGCCGATCCCATACATGGAGGTGGTGGTGGACTCGTGGAGGGAGATGTTGTCCTCATCCTCCAGCAGCCTCATCGTTATGGCGCCGTAAGGGAACACCGTAAGCAAAGTGGTGAACTCGATGAGCGATTCCTAATCGGATTAAGCATGGGGGATAAATTATAGAACTGAAGCAGTTTAAGCTCTAAGGTCACCTTGGTAAAGTTGTACGCCAGCAGGATCACCCCCTGGCCGTAGATGGCCCGGTAGAGGGCGGAGGGGGAGAAGTCGGCGTAGGCGTCCAGGTATGACCCATCCTTGGTCGAACCAAAGTTTGAAACCAGGCGGGCAGATCTGACACCACGGGGGCTGACCGCGCCTTCCACGCCATCGAGAGCTTCTCCACGAGCTCGTAGTACAACGCATAGGCGTCCTGGGTATGGCCTTTGGATAAGTTTAGTGGCATTCGCTTACGCCACAAGCTAGCAAGCTTCGTTGAAGTTCAAACTTACCAGGGTAAAGAGAAAATCGGCCCCGGCGATACAAAGCGCGACGTGAATCTCAAACGGCGTATTCCAGGAGACCAACTTTCGATCCAGCTCTATTCAAAAGTTTAGTCTATAAAAATTATCATCGATAGTGGCATCCCCTATATTTTATATACTCCTTTGGTTAGAATCCTACCACAATGAACTTCCAAACCTCATATCAAAGGTTGAATTGTAATACTACAACCCTATTTAAATCACCAATAAGCTCATAAGGGTAGAACTTTGTTTGAAGAAGCCTTCAACCCCAGCCATGCTATCGATTTCGCGTGCCGCAAAACTGATTAAACTGACGATATGCCACCCAGAGGGGCCAATAACTTTACCTCCGGCAAGCCCCGCTTACCCGTCATGAACCGCTCGTGCATGCCGCTTATGAAGCCGAAGCACTCCAGACCCTTATGCAGCAGAAACTTGCAGAGGCTCAGAGGGTCTGCCAGCTTATCCATCGGGGGGCTATCGCGTCTACGATAAGGTGGGTAGGGCAAACTTACCCAAGGCGGCGTCGGAGCTCGGGGGGAACTCGGGCTCGGACTCGCTCAGCAGGGAGGCGACGGGGTCGGTGGAGAGGTTGCTGGGGCTCGACGAGGTGACGCGGGAACTCCGCCCGATCCCCAGCCGGTCGAGGATTGCGTCGCTGAACACCCGGTGGCGGGCGGGGTCGGCGCAGTCCAACTCGGGGTCGAACCCCCCGAAGGCCCGTACGGGGATGATGAACTGGGGGTGGACTAAAGTTCAGCGCAACTAAAAAGCGAACTTTTCCACCCGCACACCACGCGGCTGTACTCGTAGGCGATGGTGAGGTAGAGGGCCACCAGCACCGCGAACGCCAGCCTGGAGTTGAGCTTGCGGTAGTAGCAGGGGAGCGTCACCAAGATCAGGTCGAGGAGCTTATGGCGCAGGCTCGAAAAGTCGGTGGTGGCTCGGAGCTGCGAGCCGCGGTCCCCGCCGAGGCCCCCAGCAGGCCGACGTGCAGGTGCACGACGAGGTCCCACCTTCGGGTGTTGATGCAGTGCTCCACGTACACGTCGATCCACCCCAGCAGCACGTCGTCCAGGATGCTCACCTTGGGGGGCGTCCCCCCGTGCGCGTGGCTGAGGTGGATCAAAGCCTCGTCACCCGCGTCCGGCCGATGCTCGTGGATTTGGACCACGCAGTTGAACAGCAGTAGGAAGATGTGCGAAGCTAGAAATAAAGTCAGATCGTAAAGGTTTGCCGCCAGGCAATCGGTTTCGCGTGAGTGTGACAACCTTCCGCTCTAAACTGCTCGATAGGCTAATTTTATAATTCACCTCTCAACAACCCTAAATAAAAGCTAATCCTCAACCCCAGCAATTTACCCAAGTAAAAGGTCATAACTTAGACGGTTTAAAATATGGCCAAGTGACTCAGCATCCAAACCTAACCCTGAAGCCCATAGAGCTCCTTCAAGCAAAGGATACCCCCATGGTACCTGACCCAAAAAACTCAATAAAGTTGGGCACCATCCAAAAGGCGACGACGTAAGGATGGAAGTGGACTCACCAAAGAAGGACCGATAGATGTTGTCAGAGTGATTGGAAGCGACGCCGAGTTCCTCCTCGCACGCCATCATGAGCGATACCGCTGGTAGCTGGTTGATTATTGGGCGTTAGTAGCCATCAACGTAACTCTAAGGATAAACCAAAGGATCCCATCAACATAAGCTACACTCCAATAACCTTCAAAGGTCATAAGAAAAGCCAAGCTCACCCCACCAATGACCTTCCTACGCTTTCCCTGCCTTTAAGGTTGCGAAGGCATCGGGAGTTGGTAATAATTTTTAAATTACTCCATTAACTAATATCTGTTAAGATCAAACCTAAAGGTAACAGACGAGATCAGGGGATGAACCCACCCATCAAACGATACCAACTAAGAATGGCTAATAAAGTAAAAACTAAACAGCTAAGTTCAGTTCTATAAAGGGCTAGGGCACTTAAAGCTTAAGCTTACCAGGTACTTGGGAATCAGATCGCTCTTCATCTCCATCGCAAACACGAAGGCCTTGCACCCATCGATCACGCCGTCGGTGTGGATCTGGTGCTCTAAAGATAATTAAGTAAAACTCAACCCAACCACCCCTCACAGCCCAAAGTCCATCAACCTAGCGAATAAACCTATCCAGGCTTCGTTTCAATCACAAAATGGTAACATCAACCTAGCCTCCAAAAGCCTTAGAAGTGAGGCCGCAAGCGCGCTTAAAAGGCTATACACCCAAAGCAGATTCTATCGATGGGGTATGCCTAACAGTACCATGGACTTGAAGCGTGCTTTTTGGAGCTAACCAATGGTCCGCATCAATCCCCACCTAAACCCCCTCCATCAGTTTTACCCCCACTTAAATCAACCTTGGACCTTCCAAGTTTGTAGCGTGAGAAACGTATAACTCTATCCCATTTCACCCATAGAGCCTTCGGTTAAAGTCGAAACGGAGGCCGATTGCGAGCATTAAAAGCGTAAAAACTAATTAGAGGGGTAATGATCTAAACCGAAGAGCCTTTAAAACCTAAAGCCATCCACCTTTTCTAAACTCAAACGTCACCAAGGAAAGTTTCAAGTACCTCCGTAGCTAATCAACAGCTCCTCCGGCGTCGCACATGTCACTTTGAGGGAATGGTAATGCGCTAAAGCGAGCTCGTTAGTATGTCAGCGCATCAAAATAGTTCGCTAAAGCGAGAGCGTTGGCAGGCCGACGCATCAAATTTCCAACTGTGAGATGGGCTTAAACCAACGAATTGGGCTCTAAAAATTAAATTCCCCCAACCCATTCAGGCTCGATTTAAAGCTCGCAAGGTTTAAATAAATCAACTATAAAAAGCTTATAAAAACTTTAAAACCTTCGTCAGCTAGACTCGGTATTTGACGGCTTCAAAGCTTTTCCACCCTCAAGTCGACGTGGTGGAATCAAACTCCCGACCCCCGCCTTGTTTAAAGAGGTGGTTAAAAACGAAAGCCAACCATATCTGAAAAGCTAAACGTCAATAAACCCCTCTACTTTGATTTATAAACAGATTAAAGGATAAGTACAGGGTTAGATTTGGGGTCAATCGATGAAGCTCAACCCAAATTCTAAATTGGATGTCGAACTCAACTGAGGCTAGAAGCTGGTATCAGCTCATCAATTACCAAATCGATAACGTTTGCATTTAAGGTTTGGGACGAACATATCGAACCATTTGTCTCAGGGGGTACCAAAACCCCAAACCATTTGACATTGAAGCCAACTTAGCTTTAAACCATGGAAGTGAACCAGGTTAAACTAGTCTCACTTTGCCCCCCACAGAAGGGTCTAAAGGATTTGAAACCTTACTCAAGAGCGCCTCCCGCTCCAGATCCGAAAACCCGAACGGCAGCCCCGCCTCGTTCTTGCGCTTTATCCTATCCAACCGAGTTAATTAGGTTTAATCAAGCCAGGTTAGGTTAAGTGTAAACCTTACACCTTTGCGATCTCCTCCAAAGTTAGCCTCACGAGCTCGGGGTACGGCGCTAGAGTGTCGAACTCCATCGCCGGATCCTCTAAGTTGGAAGGGTTAGTTAGCGGCACTAGTATATGGTAAGTTCAGACCCAAAACTTAAACGATGGCAACCAATAGCCAACATTCAAATACCCAAGCCTAGCTCAGGGTGCCAACTTTCAAATTCTAAAACCTAATTTAAGGGCGAACGTCGCAACGTCAAGGGTATAGAGCCGGACCAGCTCAGCGACGCGAGTGCACTTGGCCCATACAAACAAAGTGGCCATCGTAAAAAGCCACCAAACTACAAGATAACAATCCAACAACGGTACAGCTTAGTAAAGTTCAGGTTTTAAGGAAAGCGGTCGAGAAAAAAAACAAGCGCAGAATGGAACCCTAAACTCCTTTGTACCACGATTATAAACTAACCACCACCACCCAAAGTCCTTCTCGATCGGTGAATAACCCAACCCCACCACACCTTTAAATAAACACAAGCCTACAAACGACGTTAAACGGCTTAAACGCGTCCCGTCGGCATAAGTTCCCCGATGGCGCAACGAAGCGTTGACCTTATAGGGCCGATACTATAATCTTGCACTCAAAACTATCATTTGGAACATGACTTTAAGATAGAGATTAAAACACTTGTGTAAAATCCCAAGGCCTGCATACCCAAATGGACGATATACACCTTAAAGCCAAACTCAAACCACTTTAATTAAAAAGCCAAGGGTTCAAATTACCGAAACGAAATATAACTTCAACTTGGACTAAAAAAATATATAATTTCTCCAATAGTCTACAATCAAACCCCAACCCAAGGGTTTTATAACCCCCAGCTATAAGTTAACCTAAGTTTCGTAAAGGTTGGATAACGAACCGCAATTAAACCTTCAACTTCCAAGTGAGTAAAGGCCACCGGAATTATTATTCTATGGTAAACCTTTACCCACTTACGCCATCTAGTTTATTATCCCTTTCCATTAAATACTTTCCAGTTTCATGTATATTTAAATAAAAAGGGTGGTTAGCCGAACGGGTATATTTAAATAAAAAAACCCCATCACTTTCCAGCATCACCTATTACCTCGAATAAACTTTTCAGCTTCAGGTTTCAAATTTTAATAACCCGCGTCAAGTGCGAATGTATCAACCCCTTTAATAAACTATCGATTGATACCAATAGTTGCACCTTGGAAACTTTCCAACCTTCGATATCCGCCACCTTAATTCCAACGTTTATAATTTTAAACCACCTTCGATCGATAATTTCAAATTTCAAATTTAACCTTCATAAAAGGTTCATCTATAAATTTTAACAAAACCCCAAACTGGGTCTCCTTTCGATTCAAACTGAAGGTTAAAGTTACCGATATAACCAAACTACCGGAGTTACCCACCGTTGCTCAGGTTTATGAGCTTGCACTGAGCTTAAAGGCTGTGTCAGCACTACGCTTGAGCCACCCGAACAGCTCTGTTGCCCTCGTGGCTGGTGCGCTGGTTATCCTAAATCTACTTTACAATAATTTACTTAAAACTCTAACAATTTTTATTTAGTTTCAGGTGAGCAATTTGGTGAATTATTCGATATTTACCTATTCTCACCCACTCACCCAAATAGTTTATACCTATCAGATTCGAAGGTTTTAGATGTAAGTCAGTGAATATGTTTTTATTAAGTAGATTGGTAGATAGCCATCAACAAGTTCATAAACTACAAGTTGATGCTAAACGTCAATTTTAACTATAAGCCAGGCTTGTGCCTTTATAAAGAGGATGGGAGATGCTACCTGGTATTGGCTTATGGGGTGTACCGCCCAAATCAAGGCCTACATACAGGTTTGTAAGGTTGCAATAAGCTTAGGTGGTGGTGAATGGTTTTAAATGGGGGCAATTATTGCGCCAACTGTGATGAGCCACCCCTTTGATAGTTTCTAAGAATAATGTTAATTCAGGTACTCACCCATGCTGGAAACCTGGTGCCAAGCTGCCTATAATTAAATCAACTTGCTGGGTTGTGAATTATTGGTAGTTGAATTATCAACATGAATTGGCAATAACCCTCAATGCCAAATCAATTTCTTTACAAAATTTAAAAGATTCACCCATTCAAAAATTAAAAATGTTACACTGCATAATCAGAGAAAATACCTTTAGTTATCAAGATAGGAGAAGGCACAAGTAGCAATCCAAGTGGACTCTTTCAGGTTACATGGAGTATTCTGAAGCTGATTCTATCTCCGCTTCTGAAGGTTCCTCCTCCTCAGATGATAGGACTATAGTATTGACATAGCTGGCTTTAGGAATAGCTTGGTGACAGGGGTGGGCCTTGGCAATGGTGGAAGGTGCAGCCTCCACCTCAAAGTCCTCCTCACTATCAGAGACTTTGTGGTTCTTATGTTTGGGGGCAGCTTTGGGCTTGGATTCTGGCTTATCCAAAGTCAACACCTTAGCCATGGACTTGGGGGTAGGCTTTACAGCACTTGGCAGATTCTTCCCAGTTCTCTGGCTGAGGCTGCCCTTGAATGGGTCATCAGAGTCATGACTATCATCCTGAATTAGCTTAGATTTGGGCTTTAAAGTGCTGTTGGATTGGGATAGAGGCTTAGCCAGTGGTGGGCTCCACAGTTTGGCTTTAGCATGTGAGGGCAATTCTGTAAGTCCCAGTGAATGTCCTCTGGGTGTCGATCAGGCCATCTTTTCCATTTCTGAGCAAGAAGGTACCAAAGAGGATAACCATACCCCTCATTACTCAGGGTAATCTTGCTCACATAGTAGACAAATGCTAGGTAACAGCCCTTTTACTTCAGATCCTGCTTTCAGTACCCACACTCTCCTTAGCAGAACTGTTACAAGGAATCAGTGAAATCTGTGCCAAGATTGCCAAAATGGAATTGATCACAACTAATTTGAGTGGCAATCAGCCCAATACTCAGATTTCAAATGGTTGAAAAGGTATGAAGACCAATCTATTGGCTGGAATGCCTGATGGTTGCAATTTGGTTAACACAATGATTGACAAAATCCTCCCCTCCCAAATCTGTCAGGCATCACCCCTGATGGGCAGATAATAGCATTGGACACCATCATTGAGGTTTCAAAGCTTCCTTCTGGCAAATTGGGTGTTGCACCTGATGCAATGCCACTGACCAAATGAACATCCTAGCAACTGAGCATGGGTGGGTTGGGTATCCTGAACCCGTTCCTAACCAAATGGGTCCACTCATATATGGGGTGGTCTTGGAGGATTCCCACTGCTC
This sequence comes from Massospora cicadina, assembly GCA_022478985.1. NCBI lineage: Eukaryota > Fungi > Entomophthoromycota > Entomophthoromycetes > Entomophthorales > Entomophthoraceae > Massospora > Massospora cicadina. Next base: position 134,004 of record JAKSZP010000181.1, read on the forward strand.
GTCAGGCTAAACACTGTCATGTCAACCATTGGAAATGTAGCTGAGCTTTGGTTTAGACATTTGAGGTTAAACTGACTGCAACTCAGCCTGCCACCAAATTTTGTGATGTCAGTTCCCAGGGAACTAACCCACCCATTTCCCAAATAATTTGCCACATAGGTCAAACTTGCAGAACCTGATCTTGACTTGTTTTCCCTCAAAATTGAGAACTAATTAATCAGGTGCATCACACTAAGAAAATTGTTGATCATTTTTCCTTCCTTAAATTTTCCAATTAAAACAACTTCCCCCAAAATCCTATTTTTATTTGTTGAAAATTTAGCTCCCTTCCAGTTCCATATTTGTCATACCAGCAGCAGTACCTCTGGCATTCTGGTTTTCTATTTGTGTGCTCTGGCATCCAGGCTGGCAGGCCAGTCTAATTCTCACTTGCTGTTCACCTGACATAATCAACCAACCATCAATCTCTACCTTTTCCACCTTTCTTGTAGATATTGGTGCAGCAATGGTCCCTTCTTTCCAACTGACTCAGGTCATGAAGAAGGTTATCCATCCCACATTAGTCCCATCCCACTCAAAACTCCAAACCCATACCCCATAGTTGCCATGGCTATCTTGCCCATGTCAGTAGGGTCTGACATCTCAACTTGCAACGAGTTTGCTCCTCAAAGCCCAGTAGTTTCCTAGCTGTTACCCCTCAAAGGTGCAATTCCCATGGAACTGGAACCAATCATTGTCAAAAATGAGGAAGAGGCTATCCTGGCATCCCAGAAATTGCAATGTTCCATCCAATATCTTTAAGCCTGAAAAGGGTATCCAGCCTAGAGAACAGTTTGGGCAAAGTGTGCAATTGCATGAATTGTATGAACCTGGTTGAAGCGTTCCACATATCCCACCCTGAGATTCTCCATTTCCCCCAAAAACCTGCATCAGTAATGGCAATCAAGTTACCCAGGCACACAAGAATGTGGCTCTCATACAGTTTCCCAGTGGTGAGGCCCTTCTCTTGGAAAAAGGAAAGGGTAATGTAAGTCCCAGTGAATGTCCTCTGGGCATCAATCAGGCCATCTTTCCATTCCCAAGCAAGAAGGTACCAAAGAGGATGGCCATACCCCTCATTACTCAGGGTGATCTCGCTCACATAGTAGACAAACACTAGGTAACAGCCCTTTCGCTTCAGATCCCACTTTTGGTACCTACACTCTCCTTAGCAGAACTGTTATGAGGAATCAGTGAAATCTGCGCTGAGATTGCCAAAATGGAATCAATTGCAACTAATTCAAGTGACAATCATCCTGATACTCAGATTATAAATGGTTGAAAAGGTATGAAGACCAATCTATCAGCTGGAATGCCCAACAGTTGTGATTCAGTTAATATGATAATTGACAAAATCTCCCCCTCCCAAATCTGTCAGGCATCACCCCCAATGGTCAGGTAATAGCATCAGATACCATCGACAAGGTATTGAAGCTTCCTGCTGGCAAATTGGGTGTTGCGCCTGATGCAATGCCACTGACCAAATGAACAGCCCAGTTACTGAGCATGGGCAGGTTGGGCGTCCCAAACCCATTCCTAACCAAATGGGTTCACCCATATGTGGGGTGGTCTTGGATTTCCCGCCACTCATCAGGCTAAATGCCATTGCATCAACCATCAGAAACGTAGCTGAGCTTTGGTTTAGACATTTGAGGTTGAACTGACTGCAACTCGGCCTGCTGCCAAATTTTGCAATGTCAGTCCTCAGGGAACTAACCCACCCATTCCCAATTAATTCATCGCTTAGGTCAAACTGACTGCAACTTGGCTTGCCACCAAATTTTGTGATGTCAGTTTCCAGGGAACTAACCTGCCCATTTCCCAAATAATTTTCTGCATAGGTTGAACTTGTGGAACCTGATCCCAGCTTGTTTTCCCTCAAAATTGACAACTATTTTATCAGGTGCATTGCAATGAGAAAATTGTTGGTCAATTCTCCTTCCTTAAATTTTCCAATAAAAACAACTTCCCCCAAAATCCCATTTTTATCTGTTAAAAATTCAGCTCCCTTCCAGTTCCATATTTGTCATACCAGCAGCAGTGCCTCTGGTATTCTGGTTTGCTATTTGGGTGCTCTGGCATCCGGGCTGGCAGGCCAGTCTAATTCTCACTTGCTGTTCACCTGACAAATTCCAGCTCTATGGAAGCTGGCTTGAAGGCACTGCCAGAGCAAGCAAGGCTTTTAGACTTAGTCTTCTTCTTAAGTTTGGGTTTTGAGGCAACCCTCCACCCCTTTTTGTTGGAGCAGCTGGTGCCCTCAGTGAGGCTCTTGGCAAAGATGAGCTAGATCTCCTCAACTGTCTCCTCCCACAGCTTAAAGAAAAGATTGAGGTTGGTGTTTCAAAGGTCCAGAGGGCTCTTGGTGTGGAGCACCTCAATCTTCTCAAGCTTGGCATCCCAGGCTCTGACAAGCTTCTCAGCTAATTCTTGGGTCATGTTGATCATCTCGTTATCAAACAGATAATTTAACACTATTGGTGGCCCCATCATCATCCTTGGTTTTGATGGGGTCAAACGCTATCTCAATGAGCCACTTGATGAGGTCAGCATAGGTGATATTGCGCATACCAAGCTCTTCATTAATGATTGAAAGGATGAAGTGGCCTGGTTGGAAAGCTTGACATACTCCTGCTTGAGCTTGGACACCAGATACTCCTTGCGCTTGTGGTAGAACTCCAGGCGGATGTTGTAGAACTCAGTCAGGATCTCTTCAGCTGAGGCATAGCATTTGATGTGGCCACTCTTGTCAAGGCACATCAAGTTGGAAGTGGAGATGGTGTCCACTAACTTGAACTTAGCGTAAAGATTCTCCTTCTCAAGCTTTGCCATGGAGGCTTCTGACACCTGGACAATGTATCTCATGCTCAGATCAGTATGGTGCTTCTCAAAGTACTCAATCATATCAGAATTGAGATGCCAGTCCTCCAACATGGCATCATACGCTTGGGTCCACATCCCAATGGAGAGTTCCATGATCTCAAAATGCCAGTCATTGAGCCTGGTTATATGGCCACACACTGTGTAGCGGTTGGGGCCAGAGGGCTCAATGTCACCGGTGAACCTAAGGTACCAGGGCAGCATGGGGATGGGAAATTTGCCCTGCATGAGCCTCTGCAGGTTGGAAGCTACATCTGCCAGGTTATGGCTGGGAATATTGGTGGACCACCCAGTGCCAATACCCTTACACCCATTCAGCAGAATGATTGGCATCACAGGCACAAAGATCTCAGGCTCCACCTTCATGCCATCATCTTCAAGGTAGTTGAGAAGTGGCATGTCATCCTTGTGGAACAGCAGTCATGTGATAGGCTTGAGATGGGTGCTAATGTAACACGTGGCACCTACATCCTTACCACCCTGGGTGTGAGAGCCAAACTGGCCAATGGGGGCAAGCAGGTTGACGTTGTTGGCCCCCATGAAATTCTGGGCAAGGCTATTGATGGTTGATGCCAAACTCTGATCCCCATGATGGTATGCCACTTTTTCAGTAATGCTGCCGGTGAGTGTGGCCACCTTGACCTCAGCGTCAGGCCAGAGGAAGCAGCCATACACAACCTTGTGCTGCCCAGGCTTGAGGCCATTAACCATGAAGGGGATACTGTGGACGTTGTCAGCCATAGAGAAATGGATCAACTCCTTGTTGATGAAGTCAGTAAGTAATGGATTTGCCACTCTGATCTATGTAAGTGTAACAATCAACAATTGTACATAAATCTTATAAGGTTGGGAATTATGAGATTCATGTATGTCAATAGTTGCAATTCAATTATTCTGAGTAGTATTTTCCTATTTGGGTCAATAATGGAATAAATTAAATAAATCATTTATTTAATTGGTTATTCATTCTGAGGTTTCCCTTTGTTTCTCTGCCAAGTTGCCTGAATGCCATCAATTCTGGAGGCTTTTGCACCCTCATTACACACAATTCATTTAACCTTTTTAGGAAGTATTTCAAAGCAAGGTCAGCTCCAATAGACCTCACTTTAGAATTCTATTCCAACTTTGGGTTCACTTTCAATAAAGGCCACTATTTGCTGGACTTAATTTATTTAATTATATTTATTTAAAGCAATGTTGGGGGTGCGGATGGTGGTGCAATGAGGAGGAGAGGAAGGGGATGGATGTGCCAGGAACCTTTTGAGAGTGGTATTGCCCTGGCAAGAGGGGAAGGAGCCAGAGTGGCCTAAGGTAACAGAGGCCAGTTGGCCGCACCTCAGCCTGGTGACCCTGAGGTGACAGAGGCTGTAGGGATGCACCTCAGCCTGGAGGCCTGAGGTGACAGAGGCTGTAGGAATGTACCTCAGCCTGGAGGCCTGAGGTGACAGAGGCCAGTGCACTGCACCTCAGCCTGGTGTGCCCAGCAAGGCCATCCATTTGGACAGGATCATTTGGAGTTAATATGGCCACATATGGGGGTGGTGGTTTAGGGCTGGTGGTGGGCTGGGCCTTGGGAACCCCATCTATTACATTATTCCAAAGTCAACCTTATCTTGGCAGGCTGTGGTACCAGCCAGCCCGCAAGATGGCCACAGTCAATGTCCCAAGCGTCACCGTGGGTCATTGGTCTCTTTTGTTGGTTTGTAGGGCCTTCCAATGAAGGGGATGGGGAGCTTTGGGGGGTAGGCCAGACTGCTGGTGGTTGATAGCCTTTTGTGCCCACCAGGAGACCTCCAGAGAACCTGTTGATTTGATCCAGGGGCTCTGGATTTCTGGTCAATTTCCCCAAGCTGCTCACAAAAGAGGTCCCATGTCAAAAAAGTTGTTGGTCGCTGTTGGCGCTACAGTTCTTTGAACTGGTGCCAAGGTCCAAAGGTGGCTCAAAGCTGCTAATTTTCAGAAAAGATTGAGAAGGAAGTGGAAATCTGGGTAAGTTAAAAGATATTTTATTAGGCTTAAAAGGATTCAATATTTATAGGATGTGTTGGAACTTGGTGCCTTTGGGATCATTGAGGCCTCATTCATTCAGGATCTTTACTGATCTTCTGGAATGGCCTCCTCATGGGCATTCTCAATAGGTGGTGTTGCTCACCTGACCAAATGGGTGGAAATGCTGCCCCACATGACTCAGGAATAGGGGGATCCTGAAATTGATTTAACTTAGCTAGGTTTGATGACCAATCTGGTATAGCCAAATTTGGAAGGGGGGAATTTAATTCAATTATTATCTCTAATTCCAACAATGCCCCCTCAAGATCCTGTCAGAGGGGGGAATATGGCTGCAGGAACTGAACATGCACCCAATTTACCATATTCCATTGGTTGACATCAGCAATGGATTACTCAGACTTCACCCTATGAATAAGTTTATAGGGTTCAGACCAAAGTATGTCAAGCTTGTTTTGTCAGCCTCCAGGTCATTGATGATAAAAGATAACAAGGTCACCTAATTGAAAATTTGGTAAGGAGGGTCATCCAAGATTTGATCAGGATGTCTCTTTTCTAGTGGTGGTGAATATGCCTTAAGTGGTTTATGCTTGGAGCTGGATAATTTTATTGGCTAGAGCCCTCATAGTTAAATTGGAGTTCTCAGGGGTGGAGGTCTCAAGAATTGGCTGGATGCTTCTTGGCAGCTGAGGTGCCCACCCATATAGGGCTTCAAAGGGGGACATCTTAATAACTTGAGATAGCTTACTCAGTAGGCAAGTAAGGCGCTGGGTAGGTAATGGTTCCAATGAGCAGGGTCTGAGGCAGCTAATTTTTAAAGAATAGAAATAAGAGTTGCATTAGCCCATTCAACTGCCCCATTAGTAGAGGGGCGGTAAGGTGCAGCGAAACTCTGGGTAGTGCCAAATAGCGAGGTAAGTTCTTGCACTACCTGTGAGGTGAAGTTTAATCTATTGTCCAAGAGTAAGGTTTGGGGGCACCCATGCTGGGTGAAAATGGATTGAACGAGGAATAGGACGGTGGCCTTGGCAGTAGCAGCTGGGACTGAAATTGCTTCAACCTACTTGGTTAGATGGTCCATGGCTAGGATAATGTACTTATGGCTATGCAACCCAGTGGGAAGGGGGCCCACCACATCAATGCTTACCACATTGAAGGGACCAGTTAGGGTAGCCACTAAATGTTGGAATCAGAAATTAGCTTGGTCTTGCGATTAGCAAGTCATGCATGCTTCCAGAACCTCCTGGATAGTCTCAATCATGTGGTCCCAGTAGAATTGTGATTTCAACCACTTGTGGGTCTTTTTGATGACTCATGTCCCACGTTGGAATGGCCTTCTAGTATAACATCAGTTCTGGAGGAGGGGCAGATATAAGGGAACCACTTTTTATTGACTTTCTTATAAAGCAGCCCATCCTTAATTTGTGTATCATGAGTCATCCTTTGTAGTTCAGCCTGGACCTCCAGGGTTTCTAACTCCCACTATTCAGGTCATCCTATTAGGTCATACAGCCAGTCCTTCTCGGGGGTCAACGCTGCTAGTACCAGCATCCTGGAGAGGCCATCCACATTCTGGTGAATAGCATCTGCATGATGGATGATGGTGAAATTGTAGCTTTATAGTCATAGAGCCCATCTGGCTAACTGACCATCAGGATCCTTCATTTTTTGCAGCTACCATAGCAAGGAGTGGTCTGTAATAATAGTAAAATGAGTGCCATAGAGGTAGGCCAAAAATGTTTGATGGCCAGTAGGATGGCTAGGCACTCCCTCTTGGTGACGCTGTAGTTCTGCTCAGCTTTATTTAGCATCTTACTAAAGTAGGCCACAGGGTGGTCAACCTGGTTTTTGTCATGTTGGGCCAGGATAGCCCTGATGATGACATCACTTGCATCCATGAACAACAGAAAGGTTTGGTCAAATCAAGGGTGAACTAGCCTAGGTTTAGTACATAGAGCGGTTCTCAAGGCATCAAAAGCCTGTTCTTGTTCAGGCTGCCACTCAAATGGCACATTCTTCTGTAGGAGATAAAACAGTGGTTCTGAGAGGTCAGCAAACCAAGGAATAAACTGCCAGTAATAGCCCACCATGCTGAGGAATACCTGGATATCCCTTAAACTCTAGGGGTATGACATCTTCTCTATGGCAGCAATTTTGTTTGGTATAGGTCAGATGCCATCCTTAGAGACCTTGTGCCCCAGGATTTTTAATTTAGACTGAAAGAAGGAGCACTTGGAGGGTTTTAGCTTTAAGGACACTTGTTGTAGCCAATTGAAGACTTCCTGTAGATTCTCAAGATGGCCATTAAAGGTTTGAGAGAAGATGGTAATGTCATCCAGGTAAACAAGGATTCAGGAGAGCTTCAAGTCCCCAAGGATCCCATCCATGGCATGTTGGAAAGTGGCTGGGGCATTACAAAGGCCTTGGGGCATTCTAGTAGGCTCAAATAGCCCTTTATTAGCTATGAGCGCACACTTAGCCCAGTGTTTGGGAGTGAGCTCAACCTGCCAATATCCGCTGGCAAGGTCCATGGCAGAAAAGTATTGGGATCCAGTGAGCAGTTGAAGGGAATTGTCAATTTGAGGTAAAGGATAACTGTCCTTCTTAGTGATGGAGTTAAGTCATTGATAGTCCATCACCACCTGATGGCTGCCATCCTTCTTCTGAACCAGCAGAAGAGGAGAGGCCCAAGGGCTGCATGAGGGCACCAGGAGTCCAGCGTCAAGTAGCTGTTTTAGCTCAACAGTTGCCTGGGCCTCCTCGACCTTGCTCTTTCATTAAGGTTGGGACTGGAAGGGAGGAGCATCCCCAGTTTCTACATGATGAAGGACCCCATTCATTCTTCCGAAGTCATAGGTCAAGGTCAAAAATAGGTCTGAATATTCTTCTAATAATGCTAGGACCTTTTGCTGTTGGTCATCTGAGAGGTCTTTACTGATATTATTATCAACCAGACTAACTGAGGGTGGAGCTTCCAAGCCAAAGTCTCTTAAGTTCCCAAAGTTTTAGACATTGGTGATAGCCTCTACTGGTAGTAAGTGGACATAGGTGGCAGGGCTGTTTGGACCTACTATTTTAGGTTTATCAGTAAGGTTGGCCAACAGCACTGATATAGATCTGGTAAAGGCTGGATCTAGAATCCCTGGACAGGTTAGCACCTCCTTTGGGGATAGGTTGTCTAAGCTTAGACTTCTAGAAGGTACCCTGAGGGGATGTTGACATGGACCTGGGTATCAGTGATGACCTGGGATTTTGGGGGAATGGTAGTTGCCTTAGGTAAGTAAATTGGCATGCCCTCTTGCCCATCAATAGCAGGAGGGGGCAGTCAGACTTGAAAACCCCTAATATGATATTTGAGCCAATTGATTCAGCTTTCACTCTCTAGCAGACAAGCCCAGGCTTTAATCTCTGTTTTGGAGTTATGGGGGGTCTCAAAACAAGCATAATATGATGACCAAGAAAGGATAGAAAGCCGCCATCATAATGGAGCACTGCCAAATAGTCTCTAAGAAATTGAGTCCTGAGGAGCAGGTCATAGCTAGGGTTGTCCAGAGTGATGGCAGGTGTATCTAAAGCGAGCTTCCCAAACCATATCAGTAGAGAGGAATAGGCCTCTATGGATCAGGTGCACTGGGGGCCAGTCGTGCCATACTCCATGTAGTGTGGTATATTGGGAGCAATCTTGATGCATTTCATCAGCTTGGAGGATATGACATTCACAGGGGAGCCACTATTGACTATGGCATGGACTGGTATCTTGTGAACTCAGACTGCAACCTGAGCGACCAGGCTTTTGATCTGGGGCAGCAGAGTGAGGAACATGGGAGAGTTATCAGAAGAAGAGTAAGCAGTATCAATTTCTTTATTATCATTAGATACCAAAACTTCTTCCCTAGATGCCGTAGCTCCTAGTTCACTTATGGCTACAGAAGATTCTTGAGGCTGAATGGGGTTGTCAGCACAAAGTGCCTCATCCTTCATGCTGACTACCCTTTTTCCATCTCCTTGGCAAGTCATTTCCAGCAGTTCTTAGCACTGTGCCTGGAACTGTTACAGTAAGTACATCTGGATTGAGGGTTCTTCTGGTTTTCAACCATGTGGACTCTAGGACGGTTAGAGGGGCCAGTGGAGGTAGCCTTGGAGTGCAGAGTTGACATAGGGATCTCATTAAGGGCCTTCTTAATTTCTCAGATGCAGATAAACCTATTCTTCTGTCCAGTTATATGCATCTGGACCTCAGGGTAGAATCCTAACGCAGAAATGACAGCAATAATAGCATCATCCAGGGTGATATGATTTATGGTAACCAAGGGTTGAGCTTGGGCATAGAAGTGGCAGGCAAACTCTGTGGGGCTTTCCCCTTTGTTTAATTGGATACCCATAAAGGCCTGTTTTTGGTTGGCTAAGGTTTGGTTGCTTCCAAACTCTTGGATTAAAGCTTTGCAGACCTGGTCCCACATCATGCACTCCTTCAAATGAGGGATCATGAACTCCTGGGTTATGCTATCCAGGAAGAAGTGGATATGTTTTACCCTTTACTGGTTGGTGGCTTCCTCCATGGAGCTTTTGTAAGCATACAGGAAGGATGCAATGCTTTTTTGGCCAGAAACAAACCTTTTTTTAAAACTAGGTTTAAAGTTAGTTACCAGAGGAGCGGAGAGGGTGATAATGCTAATGATAGGTGTTGGCTCCAAAATTTTAGTTTTAGCATAGTTGCAGAGGCCCTGTAGGTCTAGCTGGCATTGTAGACCTTCAAGTTCCTCCTGGACATCATCCCAATGTTGATTGAGGGAGGAAATGAAAATGTTGTCTGACTTGTTCTTTTAAAGATTGTATGTCAGCTTGTTGGTGGTGAAATTGATCATTGAGGGTGGTCAGGCAGGTCTCAAACCCTTGACAGGTTTGCTCCAGCTGTGAGATGCGGGCATTGGTGAGCTCAGCAAAAATACTTAAGTTTCCCATTTCATCTGACAGGGCATCCAGGGAGACCCTAGGATCAAGTGGGACCCCATCCATATGGAGTCTACATTCTTCAGCAACATTCTGAATTTGTTCACACAAAATGGCTAACGCTGTCATCACATCCTTCTACCAGGGGCCCTCAGGGCTGGTAGCAGTGGGGGCTGAGGGATCTGGGGGCCTGGGGGGTCCACAGAGACCTTCTGTCCCTTCAGGCCCCTCATGCCCCATGGAGCCTTCAGGCCCCCAAGGCCCTCCAGGACCTTTGCTCCTGTATGGATAGTCACAGGAGGCCAACTATAAATGGTGTTGTAGGGTCCCTACCAGATCCTCAACTTGGTGGAGGCATCAATCCCAAGTTATCTTGAGGTGTTAGATGCTTCGACACAGTTCATCCTCAAGATACCCAGAGATCCCATGATCTAACACCATTACCAGGTCTCAAACTTCATTAATCAGCTGTTGATTATCAATTATGGCCTCATGGTTGTTATGGACAAAGGAGGAGGCTGTGGTATAGAAATTGACAAGATGGGTATGTAGGGCCTGGGAGAGCCCCAGTTGGCATGCGACTTCTTGATGGTGCAACCCAACTAGTTGGAGCAGGTGATGGATGATGGGGTGGACAAAATGGTGGAGGTAACGTTTGGGGTCCAATGTGAGCTCTGCTGGTGGTAGCTGGGCCAAATCATAAAGGTCCCATATGGTAGAGGGAATGGCAGAGGTGTGGGAATGACTAGTGCAGCCACCCGCAGAGTAGATGCCATTTATTAGTTAGGAGATTACCTCATTAGGGTTTTCACATTGAAGTTGTTACTGACTTTCATCAATAGAAGGCAGGGTGAATTGGAAAGCAGCTCAAAATTCTAATGATTTGGCTTGAGCAGCTGGTATTTCATACCATGAGGTACTGACCCATTATGCAATGCTTATTGACTGACCAGCAGTTTGATCTTCTAGGCTTTGGTATTTTCCATTGTGATAGACATTTTCACTTGGGACAGCTTGGAGCCCCCTGTAGTGAGCACTACTCTTGTTGGCACTACAGTTTTTTAGACTGGCATCAAGGTCTAAAGGTGGCTTAAAGCTGCTAATTTGCAGAAAAGGCCAAGAAGGAAGCAGAAAGCAGGGTAAGTTAATCAATATTTTATTAGGCTTAGAAGGATTTGATATCTATAGGGTGTGTTGAAACTTGGTGCCTTCAGGATTGTTGGGGCCTCATCTGTTCAGAATCCTTACTGATCTTCCAGAATGGCCTCCTCATGGGCATCATCAATGGGTGGTGTTGCTCACCTGACCAAATGGGTGAAAACGCCACCTCATGTGACTCAGGAATAGGGGAGGAGGATCCTGAAATTGATTTAACTTGGTTAGATTTGATAACCGATCTGGTACGGCCAAATTTGGAAGGGGGAAATTTGATTCAATTATCATCTCAAATTCTGACAATCACTGCACACCTGCCTTGCCAGTTCTAGTCCAAATCTGCCAGGATTTCCATTTTACAAGGGGTAATGTAATGATTGACAACTGTACATAGATCTCATAAGGTTAGAAATTATGAGATTTGTGTATATTGATAGTTGCAATTCCATTATTCTGAGTAGGATTTTCCTATTCAGGTCAACAATGGAATAAATTAAATAAAATTGTTTATTTAGTTGGTTATTCATTCTGAGGTTCCCCTCCATTTCTCCATCAAGTTGCCTGGATGCTATCAATTCTGGAGGCTTTTACACCCCTCATTACACACAATTCATTTAGCCTTTTTAGGAAGTATTTCAAAGTGAGGTCAGCCACAATGGACCTCACTTTGAAATTCTATTCCAACTTCAGGTCTACTTCCAATAAAGGCCATTATTTGCTGGACTTGGTTTATTTAATTGTTTATTTAAAGCAAGGTTGGGGTGCAGATGGCAGTGTGATGAGGAGGAGAGGAAGGGGGTGGACAAGCCAGGAACCTTTTGAGCGTGGCGTTGCCCTGGTGAAAGAGGAAGGAGCTAGAGTGGACCAAGGCAACAGAGGCTGGTGCACCACACCTTGGCCCAGTGTGCCCAGCAAGGCCATCCATTTGGACAGGACTATTCGGAGTTAGTACAGCCACATTTGGGGGTGGTAGTTTAGGGCTGGTAGCGGGCTGAGCCTTGGGAGCCCCATCCATTACAGTAAGTACCAGGGCAAAACTGATGGAGTCACTCCTTGCAGACATCGGCCTTCTTCTTGTTGAAGGTGAGGTTGATGAGCTGGCACTCATCATCCTACATAGGTTCAAAGCAGATTATGTGGTGGGTAAGGTCAGAAAAGTATTCAATCCCCTCCCTCCAATCAGATATAGCCAACCCTTTGTAGTACTTCACATTGTACACGCTAGGATTGTTTTCTGGGTTGTCCCACCATTGCTCATACTCAGGTATGGTAAAGAACTGAATCACTTCATGCTGTTAGCTCTTGAGTATAGCTTTAACAATGGGTGTGATGAACTCCTGCATGAAGTCATCTACCATGAGCAGTAAAGGGTAAAAATAATCAAAAAAGTTGATAAGCAGGCCCTTAATATGCAACCCATCACCATCATGGTCATAGTCCATCATGATCATGAGATGCCCACACTGCAGCTTGGAGGTGTCCAAGTTGTCCACCTTGCTGTTGAGGCCCATGATCTTATAAATATTGATGAGCTCCTTGTTACCCTTGATTTGGGCTGGGTTAGCATCCCACACGTTAAGCAGCTTCCCATGCAAAGAGAACACACTATAGTAGTCCCACCCCACCTTGGTCAGGCTGCCATTAGCAGGGCCTTGGCAGAGTCCCCTTAAGTCAGGATCAGGGTGCATTTGTGGGATTCTCAGGTGCCAGCCTTGTTAACATCCTCCAGCTTGGGGATCCCCGAGATGCACCCACTCTTGGTAGAGTCCAATGCCTCCACAATAGCTATGTTATCTTTGGCTCATGAAAGGGCGGTAAGCATATCAATAATCCCCAACTTAAGCACCCCTGCCTGGAACTTTTTGGTAAGCTCGCAGCGTGAACCAAAGCTGGCAGGCTTCAAGGTTATATACTCCTTGGTTTGTGAGTCAAAGGAGGGGTTGTCAATCAGGCAGTTTACAAAGATCCACATGTTGCTCTTGATGACCCCTGGCAATATCTTACTCTTGAGCTTCTTCTTATCCAATGCCTCTTGGATTAGCTTCACAATCACATCCACCACGTAATTGACATAGGTGCCACCCTTAGAGGTTGAGATGCTGTTGACAAAGCTGACCTGCTGCAGTTGCCCCAAGCTTGAGGGGATGAAGCCAACTTCCCAGCGCTCGCTGAGCTGTTCAAATACAAGCCTCTTGGTAAGGTCCTCCCCGTCGGGCCCAGGTGTGCTCTTAAGATACATATGGATGTAGTCCTTGAAGTTGTTTAACTTGAGCTTGTTATCATTCAAGAACATGCTGACCCCCTTCACCGTGGCACACATGTCATAAACTCGCCGCTTAAGGAGCCCCACGATGTCAGCATTGAGGTAGTTCATCTGGAACTTGCTCAGATCGGGTCGGAAGGTGATTCTTGTGAACTCCTCCCCCTTCCCAAGCTCGGTGATCTTGGGGGGTCCGATCAGGCTCATGTTCTTGGTAAACTTTCAGTAATACTTCTTGCCCGACACTTTGCTTGCCGTCTCTACAATGAACTTGGCACTGAAGATGTTACACAGCTTGGCCCTGTATCCATTACGCCCACCAACCACCTTCTTCTCACTGTCGTCATAGTTGAACGAGGTGAGGAGGTGCCCAAAGATGAGCTCGGGGACATAGACTTTCTCCTCCTTGTGGATCTCTACCAGAATACCGCTACCGTTATTGTACACCAAGATGAGGTTTTGCTCGGGGTCGATGGTAACCTTGATTTTGGTCATGGTGGGGTCCCAAATCTACAATAGAAATTTAATATGATGATTGTTAGTCCTGTTTAATTTTACACGGTAACAACTTTAAGGCCTTCAATAAATAAAGATTTATGCTCACCTTGTTATCAGCGGCGTTCACCAATACCTCATCAAAGATTTAAGAAGCCGGAGACAAATTGGATGTCCTTTTAGATGAGGGAGTCCGTGGTGTCATTATAGATCCACTGCCATTGGGAGTTCAGCTTGGTTGAGCCAATATAGGTATCTGGTCTCAGAAGGATGTGTTCCAGCTGCATCTTTTTTTGGTAGATCTCCTCGACATTCTTCTTTTTCCCACCTTATGTGGGTTGGCGTTAAGGATTGGGGCAAGCTGGTGCACCCCCTTCAGGTGCCTTTGGAGCTTTCAAATCTGCATCCGACTCAACCCGCTCGACCTCGTTGGTAGTTACAGAATCTGTTCTGGGAATGGCACCCTTTCTTGGCTTGGAAGGAGCCTTAGAGTTGGCTGACTTTTTTAGGATTGCCTTGGTGATGGCCTAGAATAAAAATTAAATAAGACCTAAAAATAATAATTGGCAAACCTTCTGCTTTTTGGGCTGAGGGATATAATCAGATGTGCTGTCCGAGTCAATGGAAGCGAAGCTTGCCTCAGTATTACTCATTTCATGTTTTATTTTTCCAAGTTTAAAATTTACACGAAGCTAGAAAGGTTATATTTAGAACTATAGTTAAAAAATATTATAAAGGTTAAACTTTAAAAAATAATTAAAATTATTCTAATGGGTAAACTTAAACAACAATTAAAATTTTCTAGAGGTTATACCTTAAACAACAATTGAAAGCTGAAGCTAGGATCGAGTAAGTAAAGTTTAAAATTGAGGGATCCAAGGTTTAAAAACTTTTTATCTCCTTCAAACAGAATAGTTTATCCAATGGTTAGGTCAAATATCATGATATTTTCCCAATAGATTGATTTGCTAGATCAACCTTGAGCCTACCAACTTGCTTCAACTCGGCCAAAGCATATTTTAATCAGGTTTTTACTTCCTGAATATTGATTGGTCAGCAGCTTACCTCCAATAAATTTAATAATGATTTTTATCAGTAACCCAATCATAATTTTTTTAAATCGAGTATCTTATCTAGATAGCCTAAAGGACATCACTCTTCAAAATCATCTTTTGAGCTCAGTATAAATTTATATAACCCCATTGTTAGAAGTCCCTCGCAGATTATTTGCAAATTTTAATATCTCTTATATATAAGCATATAGGTTGATAGATTTATTATATTTTTACCCAAAGTTATTTATAAGTATATAGATTTGTTTGCTCTTTATTATAATTAAATTATATCATAATATATAGAAATATAATAAATTATTTTTAAAAAAGTAATATAATTATATATCTTCTGATATATATATATTTTATATTACTATTCTTTTTTAAGATTTATCAGTAGCAGGAACTACTCTGATAACCACCTAAATCTCTTGATTTATATTAATTAAATAATGATAAGTGATAGAGGAAACAATATTTATCCTAACCATTATAGGTTTTGAACCTATTATAATATTTTACTCTACTCAGCTTGTGGTTACAGGTGTATACAACTATACCTGGTGCTTATATTACTATCGATCAACTTTATATTATTTTTAGAATGCTAATTAATTCAACTATTAGGCCAATATATCTAAATGAACCAAAGCTTTTTAACAGCTATATGTGCATTTCCTTACCATTTTAGGAACATACATTTGCTAATTCTCACCCACTCACCTAAATAGATTAAACTTATTAGACTCGATTAATTTCAGGTGAGCAATTGGTGAGTTATTAGATAATATATAAGTTTTAAAATGTAATTTTTTAAACTATTAATTTTAAGTATCTACTTATTTTTTGTCATTAGAGGGAAAAGTAATCTTCAAAATGGCATATCAAAATTAATTTTGATACAGTATTAAGGGAGATATTTTATACTTAGAAAAAATTATTCGAGGTGGGTCGACCTTGGGACAAATATACCACACCGAGAATATTTTCTAGCCAGTACAGGTTTCGAACTTAAAGCCTGCACTAGGGGTGGAAGCAGTTTTACCTGCTAGGATAACCACCCTTATACTTAGAAAAAACACTTTTGGGAAATAATATATAGAGATGTTTCGGGTAGCAGTTTGGTGGTATTTGATTGATTCGATAGATTTTTTGTTTGGCCGAGTGGTTGATGGCTTTTGTTTGAATCGATAGGACACAGTTTAGTTTTGAGGGGTGATTAGTTATTAGTTGATTTGATAAGTTCAGTTAGGTTAATTGAGTGGTTAGTGGTTTTTGTTGATTCGATTGAGCAATTAGATTTGGCTGAGTGGTTTTGTTTATCTATAATATAAAATCTAAATTAATAAATTTGAATCTCTGAAATTCTACAGACACCGTAGCGAAGCACGGGTAATGAATGCTATTAGTTTTCTAATTATTTTAAAAATATAAAGCGGCTAACCAGAATGGTAAGTTGGGAACTTTGCCAATGACTATATATTTATATGAAATACCTTAACCCTTTACTCTCAGACAAATTGATGTTTATGGTTAGAGTGTCAGACTAATACTAGTATACTTACTGGACTGACATTAGACTAAACCTTAGGTTTTATTAATATCTCAGTTGGATATCCAATTTAGAAGCTTCAATCAATGGGAAGTTTTTGATTGGGTCTCATAAATTTGGTGTTGATGGGTTAAGGTTCCACCTACAGATGGATTGGCTCAAAGAATTAAAAGTGAACACGTGTGATATAATTTGAATTATGGTGGCGGGTAGCAATAGATCATAAACCTCAGATCAGATATCGTAACCTAGGGGTCTAACTAAACGTAACCTGGTGATTTGGATTGAGGGTTATACTTTGTACCTTATTAAACAAATTTAAGCTGTTAATGGACTGAATGATGGATTCAGCTGATGCTCCAAAACAAGCTGCAAGCCAATTACCCCCCTCGGAAGCTGGGGAAGTAGATTTTGATGCAGCATCCACGAGGTTAGTTGATTTAACCCCACCAGTTCCAAACTTCAGTACCTTCCTGACTTATGGGCACGAAAGTATTTACAAGATCCAACTCACCAAAATTTCCAGTTGGCAAAGGTTTTTAACCGGCATTGGGCGTTGAACCCAACCAATACTTTTAGCTTAGTTTGGACCCTTTTTAGCAGGAGATTGGTTTTAACTCTCTTAAATACCTTCGTTCAGCTTCTCGTTTAGATTTTTAAAAGATTTTCAGTTTGGTCACGTTACGGAACTTTATTTAACGGCTTTACTTTGAAGCTTCGCTTTGAAGTTTGGGTTACCGACTTCTCCACTCAATATTTTCTAGCACTCCCTCTTTCTCGTTTTTATTACCGTGGATGCTGTTTTAAAGTTAACCTTCTACTGGACATTATCTATGCCGGATTTTATTTGAAGTAGTTTTTAGTTGAGGATGGATCCGGGTTATGATTATCCGTTCGGGGTTTACCCTTTCGTACAAAAAGATCCGAACAGGTACGGTTTGCCGGTGGGAGACGTACCCGGCGTTAGTTTCTAGGCAAACGAGGGTTTAAGCGGCGCCAACCTTTTGGCGGCTGGGATTTTAAAAGCCATTCGCAGCGCCAAACTGTTAAGCGGTTAATCTGCTAAATGGTGGTATGGCATGGCTTTATATCCGCTCCATGTTTATTTCAGTGCGGGTTTTTTTACACCGTTTCATCGATGGAGACGGGGATAGGGTTACGCTAATCGATTTCTTAAAAGGCGATGACGCTCTTCTTAACTTCCAGATGCTCGAGGCGCTCCGAAAAGGTATCGATAAGCTCCGACGGCAATAATCTCTTGACAGGCGACGAGCACCAGGTTGAAACTCTACTGGCCCACTGGGGGAAGCTTCACAGGGCCAACGCGACCACCCCGCTTCACCTCGCGGCGACGTGCGCCAGCTCCGAAATGAACCGGTTTCTAATTTCCCGGCTCGACCCAAGCTGCGTTAACGCCCAGGATTCTGGGGGGAATACCCCCCTCCACCTGGCGACCCGGAGCGGGCGGGCCGACATCGTCAAGATGCTACTCAACACCCGTAATATCGACCCCACGTTGACAAACGCGGCGGGAAAGGCGGCCGAGGACATCGCGAAGACGCAGGAGCTCCGAGCAGCGTTCCAAGGTAACCATCGGCTAAATTGCGAATTGAGTTGTAAGCCAACCGCCAGGCGTTTATCGCCGAAAGGACGCAATTTTTAAATCACCACCTGGCCCAGCCCACCCCGGCCAACGTTCACGCCATCGCCAGGTTTTTTGCGGAAGACCCCCGCGCCAACCTTTTGGATATCAACTACCGTCATCCAACCCATGGGTTGACCTGCTTGCACCAGGCAGCGGTGCTGGGCGATGAAGAGTTGGTGTCGCAGCTGCTGCGGCTCGGGGCGAACGTGTTCTCACGCGACAAACGCGGGCTTGCACCCATTGACGTGGCCAAAGCGGAGGGGGTCCTTACTTTGCTTAAGCAATTGACTCCCAGCTCGGTGGTGGCGGTGGATCCCGATAAGCTTCCCCGCCTCGAAGGCCGGCTTAAAAAGTGGACCAATTACGCTGGTGGCTATAAGGTCCGTTGGTTGGTCCTCGAGGGTGACTTTCTGTCCTACTACCGCAGCCAAGAGGACACTGCCAGCGCATGCCGCGGGTCCATCAACTTGGCCCACGCCAAGCTGTGGATTGACGCCGGCGACCCGCAGAAGTTTGAGGTCACGGGCAAGGATCAAACCAAGTTTCATCTGCGGGCTGCCATGCTGGATGAGGCCAAAATGTGGTCGTGGCCATTACCCAGACCAAGCAGTACCTTCAGCGCTACCAAGCAAGCCTCGAAATGTCGGTTGCGGTTGGCGCAAACATGAATTCCCCCCTGGGCCCGCATTCAGTCGAGAATGGTCGCTCACGCACCAATTCCGTCGATAGCCTGGAGCTGCTGCCGTCGCAGGAGGGCCTTGTGATGGCCCTCAACTCTACCCTTACGCAATTTGATCTTCAGGAGCGGCTCCTTGATAAGCTAGCGAGCGGCCAACCTTCAGCTGACACGGCCCTGGTAAGCACGCTGAAGCGGTGTCTCGCGTCGACGCGCAGTTTGCACCAGGACGCCTGCAAGATGCTCGAGCAACGCGAAGCCTACTGGCGCAGCCGTTTTGAGCGCGAGGCAGCTCAAAACCGTATGTGGACTGAGAGCCTGCAGCATTTGGCGGCGGAGCACCACGCGATGCGCGAGTGGGTCCAGGAGCATCGGGATTCCCCCTACGCCTCGCCGGGGGGTTGCTTCGCCCTCAGTTGAAGATGAGGACGACGTGTTTTTTGATCTCGACGAGTAGGACCCCTCGGACGTGCTAGTCGTTGGCTCCGCCGGCCATCAAGGGGGTCCTGGGCCTGAAGCTATGTCGGAAGAGCTGATCAACATCCTTGGCGAGGAGGTTCGGAGGGTCCCCATCCGACAATCCTTTGTGGGGTACCCCGCCGACGGGGGGTTTCGCACCTGCCTGCCTAAATTTCAGCCTGGATCCAAGCCACCCGCGGTCTCGCTGTGGTCGGTGCTGAAGGATGCCATCGGCAAAGATCTGACTCGGATCACGCTTCCGGTCCATTTCAACGAGTCGAGCTCTATGCTCCAGCGCACGGTGGAGGACATGGAGTACTCCAAGCTGCTGGATCTGGCATTCCGCCAAACGGGCGTTGCGGAACGCCTCCTCTGGGTTACGGCTTTTGCCATGTCCAACTACTCGTCCACCGCCGGTCGCGTGGCGAAACCCTTTAACTCACTTTTGGTAGGCTGACAGGTGAGCTGGCGCTAACGTTGTAGGGGGAGACTTTTGAGTACGCCCGTCCCGACGGGGGTTTCGGTACCTCTCCGAGCAGGTCAGCCATCACCCCCCGGTGAGTGCCTGCTTCTGCGA
The DNA here is from genome assembly GCA_022478985.1 of Massospora cicadina. Lineage (NCBI taxonomy): Eukaryota > Fungi > Entomophthoromycota > Entomophthoromycetes > Entomophthorales > Entomophthoraceae > Massospora > Massospora cicadina. The sequence goes on from JAKSZP010000181.1 coordinate 153,751, forward strand.
GTCCTACAACTGCGTCTTTGGCGAGGTGGATGTCAAATCCAACTTCTGGGGCAAATCTTATGAGCTTTTGCCTCAGGGCGTGTCCCACGTGCTGCTCTTTCTAGAGGGTGGGCGAGTGGAGCACTACAGCTGGAAGAAGGTCACCACCGCTGTCACCAACCTCATCGTTGGTAACCCTACCATCGAGCATTACGGCGATATGGTCGTCAAAAACCACGCCTCGGGCGACGTGGGCCGTCTTACCTTCAACCCCAACCGCTGGCTCAGCAGTGAGCGAAACGTGCTAGAGGGCGAGGTTTCCGTTGGGGGCGAACCCGCCTGGGAGCTCAGTGGCGCGTGGGACGACCACCTCAGTGCCAAAAGGGTGGGGAGGTGGTCCGTTGGCACCGAGGTTGCCGACGAAGACCCCCTCGGCACATCCCTGCCTAAATTTCTCCATAACCCCTCCTCCTGCAACGCCCTCAAGCTCTGGAAGCGGGCCCCGCCACCCGCTGAGCCCTTGCCGTTCAAACTTACGCCGTTTGCTCTGACCCTGAATCATTTGCCGCCGGAGCTGGAGCATCACCTACCCCCTACGGATTGCCGGCGCCGGCCAGACCAACGCGCGATGGAAGATGGGTTGTACGACCAGGCCAGTCAGGAGAAGTGCCGTCTCGAAGAGAAGCAACGGGAAGTTCGTAAAGCCAAAGAGGCCCAACTCCAAAAGGCTTTGTCCGAGGCGCCCGAGAAGGACCACGCCCTGATCAAGAAGGCATTTGAGCATCGCCCCCAGTGGTTTGAAAGGGCGGTCGACCCGGACACTGGAGAGGGCTATTGGCGGTTTACGCACAAGTACTGGAAGGATCGCCTACAAGCCTTGGAGCTGGGCTAGGCGTCTCCCATGCTGTGGGGGCAGGTCCCCATCATCTTTTAGCAGCTTAGATTGATTGAGCGCTTGCCCTTGGGTTTAAGTCGCTTGAGCGTCGTTGTGACCCCCTTGTGTTTTGGCGCCCAAGCCTTCCCACTTTGGGTGGATGGCTTTGTTCAACAATCAGGATGTTCCGCCCTAGTCCCCTCTGCCGTTAACCCTCCATTATAAAGCCTTTTACCTTTATCGCAACAGTTTATTGACCCTCCGGCGGCGCTTTAGCCCGGTGAAACCTTGGCGTCATTTTCCGGCTGCGCATCCCAACAATAATTTTTGTTTATTTAGACCTGGGGCTCCCAAACTTATTTCGCCGACGGACCCCTTCTCAGCGTATCATTTCGCCGATGGACCCTTAAGTGAAATAATCACAAAACGGCATAAGGACAAAATTGAAAATCTAACTTCGATATCTTGAATGTTGGATGGTGGTGTAAAAATGAAATATAAATATAGCGTTTTGATATCTAAATTATGATAAATTGGAATTATTTTTAAAGAACGGTGTTTCCCAAAGTAATTTATATGGACCCTGAGTTAATTTTATTTTGCCACGGA